>JANJYQ010171479.1:5664-20740 GCA_024605255.1 Rastrelliger kanagurta | reverse complement strand
ACAGATTACTGGAGTGCCAACAAAACTGTGAGTGAACTAAACAGAAATGACAGCGCCCTTATCTACAGCATGTACCGGAAGATCATCAGGTCAGCTGCATTAATGTGGTATATGTGCTCTGCCACGTGAATGAGGAAGCAGAGTACAGTAAGAAAGCCACAGTTGTAGCAGTTCAAAGAGAAAAGGCCTTCCAGATATCTGATAACAATCTGGTGATTACGTTTTAAAACTTCCCTTACAAAGGAAATGGAGTATGCATCTAGCAGTGGTATCATTGAACTGTGTCTTTTAAATAATATTAAATGATCTGGTTATGAATGATGAACTCTTTTGTGGATGTATGGAAGATCCTTGTCAGTCCTCCACTACACATGATATTTCCTGAGCAGATAAAAATACAAGGCTGGTTATTTATTTCTTGTATCCTGTTCATAGTAGCAGCTGCTTTAAATCAAATCAAAAAGGAGGAATCTCAGTTGCAGTTGCTCTCCTTGCAGCCATTAAACCAAGCATTTTATGTAAACAACTACGCCAATAAATTTAGGAATTTTCAAGGATGGCTATGTTTCCAAATGATCATTCCCTGCTGTTCTGTGTGTCCAGAAACTGCAACATAAAATCCGTGAGAGCACTGAAGCTTGTGTCCATTATGTTATTCTTTCATTGTCAAGGAAATAAGAGGCAATTTGTGCATTCTGGTGAAATGGAGTGTTTTATCTTTGAGATGCACAGTAAAAGAAAACATCACTAGTCTAAAAATTGATGGATTAATTTGTTGAGGAGTTATTCTCTCTGATCTTGACAAAGACGGTGCTGTAAAAACAGGTGATTTAATGGATCTGTTGTACTGTAGCTTCGAACTGATCTCAAAAGTTACAAATTTGAGACAGTCTTGTTGCTCAGTCGCTTCTTTCACTGGTTTGTGAAGTATATTTTTGGAGTCTTTACACTGCATTCTTTTTGCTAGTTTACAGGACTAAAAGATGAAGTCATAGCAAAACCATCAGTGTCTGAGCTCACAGGCACTATCTGTCTCCCTCTATTGGCTGACCTCTCTGTAAAATCATTAATTAAAGCACTTTCTAAGCACAAACAATCTTGGAAAAACAACATTCCTGGGTAAGCAGGGATAATTAGCTGGTAGAGTCCTTTCACCAGTTCAGTGGAGTATCAGCGATTCAGATCATTTACTCCAAGTAGTTATAACACAGTGTACAACAGCTACATTCAAAAAGAAACTTTTAAAAGTGCATTAGTTCTTGTACACTTACTGCTCAGAAGGGTCCTTTAAGGAATGCTTTTTTATAATCTTTTATATTCTCCATTATATTCTTAGTTTCCTATTACTGATGCATTAGCAGCTAATTGCAACTTCATTATATATAATTTAGCAGTCTCACGAATCACACATTTTTCATGATTATGTTTTAATCTGCAGGGTAACCAGTGACAATTTACCTTTGAAAAAAAGGTAAAAAAAAAAAAAAAAAAGACGCATAAAAGATAAATATTCACATAAAGTTCCCTCAGTATTACAGGCAACCAAATAAATCAAAGAAATGGCTGAATAACAAGATAGCTAAGGTTCTCAGTGACCTAGTGGTACCTTTAAGGGTTTACTGTATGGTGCCCTTATGTAGTGCACTTGGACAGTTCATTGTATCACACTATGTTCTGTGCTGTTTGTATTTGACTGTGGAGTTTTATGGATTTTAAAGGCCCATTTATGGACAGGCATTGCAAAGTGTCTTAGCATACACATGATGTTACGTCATGCTACAAACTTGTTAAATAATAATTAGATGTCAATTAAAAACAGAAAACACATCTCTTGTTATCATAAATCCTTTAATATATGAAAGAGGCATATTTTAACAATATACAGTGTAACAGACCATGTCCCACAGTTTTCATACTTAATTTACAACATTTCTTTACAAGGCTACCTATCAGAAGAGGCAGGTCTAATATGAGACGATAGATCGAGCTTGTTCCTGTTGAAAACTGACATACTGCAAGTAAAACTGAGGAAAACGGTTTGTGTCCCAGTTCAACAAAGACACATTCATAGTGGTTTCTGTGTGGCTAAAAGATCATTAACTATTGTATCCACATTATTTTAACTGTGAGCTAATCTGTAAAACCACATCATTGACGTAATAAAACACCAGTCAATTCACACCTGCGTCTTGATCAAATGTCATGACCTGGCATGGAAGAGTCAGCGCTAACTGGCATATTGCTGTTACGGGTCAACAAATGAGACGGTTACTTTTGCCTTTGTTAGGCTTTGATGTGACCACCATCTGCAAATGATGAGGTACGACTTTGGAACGTCTGATGTGTGGATATCAACAGAACTGCCTCAAGACATAAGCTGACTTAAAAGGCTGAAAAGGATTCACAGGATGGACTATCAGTCCCAACGATGATCACTTTCTAGTTTTTTGTGAAAGGAAATTTAGAGAAGATCAGTCATTTCATTTATGAGTGCATATGTTGAAAAAAGAAGTTTTATAGCCGTCACATTTGTGGTGGTGATGTTATCCACATCGTTTGCAGCCAACGTGGAGACATTAAAGACTTGGACTGGTTGTTTTATGTAACGATTATAATGTTTTGCATATAAAATGTCCACATAGGTCTGCACACATGCCTAGAAACAGAAGAAATGGAATGCTCATCTGCTTTCATGCTCACTAATGGAACATCTTTAAATATGTAAAAACCAGAATAACATCTAAAACGCAGCTAAAGACGACTCTTCATTCTCATTCCTGATTTCATCTCTGTTGTGCATTGCGCTGCATAAGGGTAAAGAGAATTTCTAACTAAGCGTGGAGCGGTAGGTCCATGCTGATACAGACTTATACATTCATGGTATGCATAAGGCTCCTCCTCGGGAATGATTTAACTGCCTACAGGGAAAGTGGAGAAATTAAGAGGGTGTTTCATGATGCAAGGCCATCATGATAAAGGACAAAGCATAATTAGCACCCTCTCCCCATTCCCCTACATTAAAAATGAATACAAAAACAGAATAACAAAAGCTGTTAAAATAAAACCAGTGAGTCTACATATTAAAGTCCCGCCACGCTGCCGCACATTATTATGGCATTATTGTCCTTATTACCAAGGTGACTGTCTGATTATTGGCATATCCTTCCAGACACTGCTGTAGCTGCAGAGAGCAGGAGTGCTTTTTATCTAAGAGCTGCAGCTCAGTGCTGCAGCAGAACTGACACCCGTGGCCTCTGTCTGCCTTCAGCCAGATCCTCAACATCACTCAAAAGGCAGCAGCCCTCCATTTTATCATGAACAAGACAGAATCTTCTTGCATGAATAAGTAGAGGATTTTTATTTTTTTTTTAAATGAAGGGGAAGGGGTGTTAAAGACCCTGAGCAAACACTTCCAATTAAGGGCGATTTCTTAAAAGATGAACACACATCAAAGATTTGCTGAACTAATTAATCACACATTTGTGTGTTCAACCCACATTTTTAAGAACTAAACTGAGCTCCTAAGGTGTGTGTGTGTGGGGAGGGGGGGACAAAAACATACACTGGTTTCATCCTGATCTTCCTAGACTCGAGCGAGAGAGATTGATTTACAACAGTTAGTGAAATCAAAGAAGCCCACACACATTTAAAATAACAGGAAAAAAGAAGTAAATCTCACACATATGTGTGTTAACTTTGGGTAAGAATTATGAGTTTTAAATTGTGTTTCATCCTTGAAATATTTCTTTACTTGATCTGAAGGAAAACACGTCTGCTCTCTCAGATTGCATCGACTGATTACACCTAGGGCACTGAAATTAATGAGCTTCTTTTATGAAAACTAACTCATCTAAGAACTAGAGAAGTCATTAGAGTTCAGCCGCTCTAGTGCAGACCTATTGTGCTACTGCTCCAACATTGCAAGCAATGGATTTATTCTACTCGTGCAACTGACACCAAAATTTCACATGACTTTTGTGCGTCTCTTTTTTTCAAACCAACTTCGGGTTTAAAAATACATCAAAATGACAAGACTTCCAAACAGGTGCAGTCAGAACAGGTCCTGTTTTGAAGAGAGAGGGTGTAGGCGAGAACAACATGTGACATTTGCGATCATAAAGGTGCTGTTACAGAATGAATCCCTATATATATGTTCAACAGACAGACTCAGTGAAGCAGGAACCAGTTGTGGTGTACTGCTCACAGAATATTAATGATACTTGTCTTTCTACTTGTGTGCGTTTCCTTTCAAAATGTCTTTTTGGTCTTTTGTGTGTGTGTGTGTGTGTGTATGTGTGTGTGTGTGTGTGTGTGTATGAATCTGCTCCAACAGGAAGTGTGGTCCAGTAAGCCCCACCCAAGTTTGGATGGTGCTGTCTAAAACACCTGTAGTGATTAAACACAGGCAGATATGCAGAAAATGATCACATGGACCACCACATGAGGATGAAAAGATGCATTCTTCAAAGTAAATGAGCAACTTATAAAATAAAAAACAACTCTTTTTATATAATAAAGGGCAACATAAGCTGAGTAAAATGTGTAAACTTGAGAAACCAGAATTATTACTCGTTTTTCCTGGAAACAATAACAACATTGCAAATTGTTAAAATGCCATCATGTGAGACTTGTTGCTAGCTTGGTTACTGTACTACACATCAATAAACTAGTCAAAGTTAAAGCAGCATTCATGTTATATTGAGACTGTTTCTAATTTCAGAGATAATAGCTGTACTGACTATTCTATTTAAAAAAAACAGTCCAAACAAAAGACACAAAAAATTAAAAAAAGATAAAAAGCAATATTGTAAGAACTTTAATTTTGTTTGATTTCTCACTTAAACTGGCACTTCCCACATAAAAAGGACAATAAATTCACATTTTGGCTATCTAGAAATGCTATTTTCTATTGTTAGCATTCCCAATAAATTCAGAAATGTAGCCAGACAAAACCTTGGCAGTTAGCTTGTGGCCAGCTGATATTATTTGGTCTCTGTCAGGACTGCTAACAACATCAACAATAACATGCCATTTCTCAGTTAAGTCAAACAATGAGCCCAAGGATATACATCTCTCTGTAAAAGAATAGGAAATAAAAGACTAAACATGTTTGATGAAACATTGAACATCAGGCATATTTTTTTGTAGTTCCATATGCTGAGGACAAAATGTTAAGAGTAAGACAAATGTGATAACATAAGTCAAGTAAAAAGGCCCCTAATCTGCAATCCCATGTGCCTGAGGGATGCTCTGAGATATACAACAATCTCTACATTAAACCCTTTTCCCTGTATAATATAGACCTACGATCACAACCAGGCCTTTCCATATAATAACAATATCCTTCAATAAATCTACAGATAATACAATCACTGCAGGTCAAACAGGGCGACTTTCGAGGACTGTCAGTGTTTTTCTGCATTAAGTTAGTCTATCTAGATTCAACAGACATGGATGGAAAAATAGATATACTTTGAGCTGGAGGCAGAAAGCATATATTTTAGGTCAGGCCCTGAGGTATTGTGGGGCAGGATGCAGAATTCACATGTAAATAACAGTAAGAAGACTCACTGGAAATTAATGGCACTTTTTTTTACATTTTGAGTTTGAAATGACTTAAAAGTTTCAGACTTGTTCAGAGTCTTTCAGTGGTCATAAAAAGGTNACCACGTATAACTTTATTAAACTTTTTTTGATAAATTGTTAGCCCCCTTTGAAAATTTCACTTGTTATTAAATATTTCCCAAGCGCTGTTAAAGAGAGCAATCATTGATTAACACAGTTTTCCCAAGCATCCTACTTTCATTTTGGATGGGTTAGGGTTAGATTCTCTGTGGGATTCAAGTTGGGGCTTTGTGCTGGCCATTCAATAACATTCACTTTGGCTTACTGGAGGTAGTTCTTTACCAGTAGTTACATATGTGGGAAAGGGTGACACATGGTCACATGACCTTTACTTGGTGGTCATGTGACCAGGTGTCAATCAGGAACTGATATACAGTGCTGCCCAGAAGTATTGGCACCCCTGCAATTCTGCTCAATTTCTCCCAGAAAATGATTGCAATTATAAATGTTTTGGTAGTAATATCTTCATTTATTTTGCTTGCAATGAAAAAACACAAAAGAGAATGAAAAAAAAAAGTCAAATCAATTATCATTTTACACAAAACTCCAAAAATGGGCCAGACAAAAGTATCTGACAGAATTGCAGGGGTGCCAATACTTCTGGGCAGCACTGTAAGGGCTGGTTGCCCTCTTTCTTTCCTGACTTAGCTCCCCCTCTCACGTGGGGTGGCAGGCTCACATAAGAGTCCTGTTCAGCACTTAACAATATTGGAAACATCCAAAATGAAAGTTGGATGCTTGGAAAAGCTGTGTTAAAAATGACAGCTCGCTTTAACAGTGCTTGAGAAATATTTAATAAAAAGTGAAATTTTTTAAGGGGGGGGCTATTAATTTTGGTTGCAACTGTATACACTGGCCGGGCGGCCAGCCACCCATGACTCCTTGCAGCAGAAACTGGGGACAGGTACGTTAAAAACAGGCTGTTTTTAAGAGAAAATGTTCAAGCCCTAACTGCATGCACAGAGGCTCTGTGACAAAGTAATGCTTGGCCTAAAAACAGGACTTGTTATTTACCTTTTTTTTACTGTCATCTCATCCATGGCTTCCAATCTCCCAGCTGACAGGAGTCCTTGTGCAACTGTGCCCCATAAATACACTTGTCCACAGAAAAAAAAAAATCTGAGGAAACAGATAAAAAGACTAACTCTGAAGTAGGCAGGACCATTGTCCTCTGTATATTTGGGTAAAATCCCAGCTGAGTGGTAAACAAAGTGTCTGACTGTTTGGTTTGCGTGGGATATTTTCTTCTCCCCCCTTCAAGTGATAAACAGGGAATTAAACTCTTAGTGTCTGCACGTATGCAAGTGTGACAGAGTTCTCTGCTTTTCGTCCTCTGCTGGACGGGATGGTTTGTGTGCTGTGTTGACCCTGGCAGGGCTTGAAGGGCGTGGCTCCTGTGCCTCACCTCTCGTGTCACCAGTTGGCTTTGACAGCTTTGACATCGCTGACCAGGTTCTGAGCGAGACAGATGCCAAAAATCTAGGGAGAAAGCCACACAGGACATGATGTCAACAGAATGAAGAAAACAGACTGGTGTATTGCAGAGCTTTGCTCGATGTCACCCAGTATCACCACTAGATGGCAGTAATGACTCAAAATCAACAACCTGCATAGTGTTTTTGATTTTGCTTAAAAGTCTGATAGTGAAATACTCAAACAAGTTCTCCTTACCTGTAGAAGTGCAATACCAACAAATATCCCAGCAACAATAATGAGGTTGTCCTGAAGCCATTTCTCAAACTGTCCCACACAGCCCTTAGTGTAGATATATTTCTGCCGATCCCGCTCCTTAAAAAAACAACCCAAAAAAACATTAAGATGAAATGACGTTTAACAGAGAGAAGAAACAGAGTTAATGATCATCTTATGACAGGACATTGGCCTTTTTCATGATTAAAATAAACATCTCTGACCAATGACTAATGTAGGACATAAGCACGGCAGGTAACATTTTCCCGACTGACTACTTCACTGGAAGAGATTGTATGAGGAATGAGTGACAGCTGAGTCACCCTGCGATTACAACGTGTCAGTGTCTGGACATCATGGAGAATATCAAGGCTGTGTACTCAGTTTCTCTGAGGACCCTTTAGGACTGAACAAACAGGCAGAAGCTGTTTCCTGTTAGTAGACAGATGGCTGTTTGTGTTGTATAACACTGTCCACAATGTACACAAGTCATTCGGAGATGGATATTAAAAAGGTGTAATGTAGCTCTGCAAAAACACTCAAAGACTGGGGGTATGAATGGGTGTGAACAGGCCTTTATACAATGCTCTCTTTGTTGCTCTTCAGGACCAAGTCAACCAGGCAAACCCTTTGTTCTCCTACAAAATCTGAAAGCTAGCTTTTAACCAATGAGATAAAGGAAAGCCCTTGGCAGCCAATAAAAAAGCAGGAAACACTATGTTGTTCTGGCTGTGAACTTCCTCTGAAGCTATTTCAGCCGTCTGCCTCTGTTGTGCTGCTGTCCTTCCCATGTCTCCTACTCTTCCTCTCTCTCAGCCCACACTCTATAAATACGCTGCACAGGAACTCACAGCACATCTCTAATAGTTTCAGCAAAATATCAATGAGTATATAGAGTTAGCAGCAGAGCACACAGAGAAAATTAATTCATATCAACTCAATGGCAGGTGGTTCACTACATTGCAGTGCGCCTAGCAACAGCAATCTTTCTGACTGCAGTGCAGTGAGTTGTAACCACCACACCCACACACAGAGGAAAAAGGATCGGACTGGCATAACCCACCAAGTTGCCAATTACAGAGTGTAGTAAGGCTTCTCTCTAGGCTATAACTGGAGCCTAATTATCCCTGTTAGAAGAACAATCTGTTATTAAGGCAAAGAGCATGCAGAGGAGTTTGCTTAACCCTATACATTCTCTATGCCTGCTTTTTCCTCAAAATGACTGACTTACAAATCATTTTATGCTGCTATTATTGAGAATGTTGGCATTTAGTCAAAATGCTGTTAAACTTTGACTTGATTTGTTCTAGTCAAAGTTATTTTATTTCAAAACGGTGTTTCATTTTCATTACTGGTTTGAGAAAAGCAATCAAGCCCTGTACCAATGAACGTGACTGACACTATGCCCACAACTGCTTAGATTAATTCAATCAAACATGTTTGCAGCGTGTCAATCAAATTGCCCTCAAGAGTAATTCCACTTGGCAGCTTTGCATCATTTTAACTTGACAGGCTGGGATTGTGTGCCAATCATGCTCCATGACCGCCACTGACTACACTAGAAACTGTCCTCTCTACTACTAGCAAGATTTTTAATAGATTATCTACATATATTTTAAAATATTATAAAGCATCATATTATTTTTAGAGTTAGGTTTTGGAAAGTTAATAAATAAATGAAAAGGGAAGCAAAACAATTATAGGGTTAAGTATATAGGGACCTGTGATAGTACTAAAAACACATTAAGAGATACCAACCGCTTGATGCCGAACATCATAACCACACTGTGTGTTGATGACATCCTCCTGTAAAAACACAAAAATGTGAAATCAGATTATAATGTCACTATTTGGCCCACTGGTTTGCCCACAAAGTCTTGTCTGTTTTCTTCAGGCATGCAAAATACTGTATATTAAAAAATGCTGACAAAAAAACATTCATTCAGAGCAAGATACGTAACTATTTTCAGTTCATTGAGCTTTATTTTTGTTGAGTGACTCACTGCGGGATCTTTGTGGCAGCAGGAAAAGGGGACTCCACAGCGCTCCCTGCTGGGGTTCAGGTCAGTGCAGTTGAAGTAGATATTCAGGTTCCAGTCATCGGGACCATGAGCGCCACAGCATGACCACTGAGACAGCAACAACACACAGAGATTAAAGTGCCAACTAGGACTAAAAGACAGATTTGTCTGAAACATCTGTAAGAGCCTGGCTCAGGTCAGCCTGGGTGGGTAGCCAGCTAACTGTGGTGGTAATCGACTACAGATACATAACCAGTGACACATCAGCGGATCTAATCGCCTTTGCGTGATAACAGAGCCCAGCATTTACACACAGGAGCCAGTTATCTAAAATGTTTCATTTTTATAATTGGATAATCATTTGAGGGAAACACAATCATATTAATTGTGAGATTTGCTCCACAGATTCACTGACTCACTCTGTGCTCTGCCTAGAACTGAGAAACATCAGCTTCAAAACACATCTAAACAGCAAGAACATCTTAAGAGGGGAGTTTAGTTTAGTTTAGTATGAGACTTCCTCTAGTCAAGAAAAACACAGTGAAGTTGTATAATTTCTGAAGTGGGTGACACACAAGTTTCAGTCAGTAGATGTGGACTCACATATTCCTGGGCAAAGTCGATGAGATTTTGCAAGTCGATGTCATCGCGGTAGGCCTTGACATTATTGTTGATGAAGAAGTTGAGCTGGTCTTTGATCCAGTCCTTAAAGACGAAGGCAAGAATCCCCGCAGTAAGCTCCAAGAAGAAAATCAAACCCAGGAACACAGAAAACTGAAAAGCGCATGACGCACAAGAGTCAACACACAGAAACATAAAAACAATGAATCTGTCACTTCAATCAAGGAGTTTGGGTGCGCCCAGGAAAATCCTTTTTTTGTGATGGATAAGAATCAAACACAACTAATAACATGTTTTTTCTGCCATTATTTCTTGTAAAGAAAATTCAAAGGACACCATCTATGCAGGCCTGATTGTAAGCCCATTTCTGATTTGCTGAGTGTGGCAGCAGAAACCGCAGTCCCAGTGGTACCGTTATAGCATCCTTTACAGTAAATGTAGGAGGAGACAGGCTAATGATAAATGCACAACACACACATTAGCTCCTCACTCTGACGCCTGATTTACTGCTGCTAATGGACATGGGCTGGCAGTAATAGCTACTCAGAATCACAGCCAGCAACAAGGCAAGTTTGTCTCCCGTCAGTCATATGTTATTATCAATATAGCTGAGTCCAAATAAACCTCCCAAAATGGTGTTGTCTTGGCTTTAGGATTCACAACAATTATCAGCTTTTTACAGCTCAAAAAGGTGCAGAGGCTCGGGCCAGCGATGATATAACACATCGTGCCATGCAACCACTCATACCATTTGGCTTGGGTGAGTCAGAAGTGACACCTGCTACACCGACTGCCTCAGCAATGGTGTGAACCACAGATCTAAGGGGAGTGTGAACTGGTGAAAATGGTGTCTGTGCTCAGAGTGTCTGGTGCTGGCTTACAAATTTAAGCAGGAAAGTGTTCTCTCTGAGAGCTCCGATGCAGCCAGCGAAGCCCAAGATGAACATGACCCCTCCTACGACGATGAAGAGCCACACAGGGTCGAATCCCCCAAGGTCTGTGATGGATGACAGATTGGACAGCACACCCTGAGGGAAAAGAAGAACAAAAGACAAGTGGTTCAAATTTTGACTATAAAGCTTCCAAAAATCAAATCTTATCACCAGTTCTCTATTAAAAAAAAAAAAAAACCCAACATGTTAACCTTGAGAAGAGCTTCTCATGTCAAAGTTAAATAGTGAGAATTAAACTTGTGACCCAGTCAAGAAATGAGTTCAAATTTATCAGAAGATAATGCTTTTAATTGACTAGAAAGGTATGTATTAAGTGTGTTTTGTGCTTTTTAAAAAAAATAAGATAGTGAGTCCACCAAAGAGTTTCATTCCTCAGTTTATCTACAACACAGTTTCACTCTCCAGCAGCTCTCTGTCCGGTGAAGTAACTTTTTTTTTTTTTAATCATCAGGAGGGACACAGTTCGCAGTTTTCTGCCAACGTCCACAAATAGTCATCTGTCTTTCCTCTCTGCACATCCTGCTTTCACAGCCCCAAGGCCAAAGTGTGTCAAACATGTTTTCCTGTCAGTCTCTGTTCTGTATCATGCCACGCACTGACAAACATACTTTTTTTTTTTTTTTTTCCAAATGAACATGTAGAATAATATACACACTGACGCCATAAGTACAGGGTCACTGAAAGTTTAATGTATGTGATAAGGGATTAATGTTAATGGGATAGTGTGTTACAAAGTGCAGTTTGTCTTGAATACACAAACTTGTTTAAAAACCATTTATTTAGGCTCACATATATTCTTTCACCATCTCTTCCTATATTTTTGACACTAAGCTCGGGGAAGACAACAGGCAAGACACAATGAATGCTGCATTCTTGTGTTTTTATGCCATTTGAACAGATTAAAATGCCTTCATTTGAATTTAAGCATGAGGCCCTAAAACAATAATGCAGTCTGGCTGAACACAGCAAAAATGAAAGTAATCATCTTAGTTCTTAGTCACTGAGACCCAAACTCACCATTATGCCTTTCCAGTACCCACTATTCATCATTCAGCCTAATCCCTTTAAATTATTCACGCTGTTCCACAAAGGTACTCGGTGCAGAGCTCTTTGCACAGAGTTCATGACCAGACGTTACTAATCAGCACATGCTTCCACGCTGGTGCAGCGTTTACTGAACCGGCTGGTACAATTTCAAACTAATTAATGAACAAATTGACCTTTAGCTTGTTTGGAGGAAGTTTTGAACGTTGCTTTTGAATGTGATCTGCTGCGCACAAGAGTCGGACAGCAGCACCTGACCTTTTTGACTGGTACATTGTGGAAAACAAACACTAACCAGTTTCCTTACAAAACGGAGGTCTAATTTGTTTTGTGTCAGGCGAAGACATTCCTGATGGTGATGAGTCAAATGAGTTTGTAATTTGTCCTCATGGCTGCTTATTTGTAGCTGCTGTTAGACGCTGCAACTATTGGAAAAACAATCTGAACACTTACTACATAATGGCTCAAAGAACTTTTAGCAGTCAAACTTCACTAATGAGCTGCCGCAGAATAATTAGCATCCGGATTTGACTAATACATGTTTGCCAGGATCATGCAGGGATGGTACTTGTACTTTTTTCCCTCACCCTTACTTTCAACAGCCCTGTTTTCATCTCAGCTCTCGTGCAAAGTGTATACTAGCTAATTCTGGCAGGAACACAGAGAAGAATTTGAGCTATGCTGTACTGAGGCAATCATTCTGTACTTCACCCGTGTGTGTTTTTGCATGTGTGTTTATACTTACCTTCTCCGCCCATGCCCACAGGCCTATGCCCAAGAATGCTGCTCCGAGTAACTGTAAAACAAAGCAGAAGAAACAAGTGTCAGACAGCAAAAGGCAGCATCCATCAGCCAGACCCATGAGTTTACAGCTACATGAAATCTTGTATAAATGTAAAAAAAAATTGTGACAACATATGCAACATACAGATTTAGAAAAAAAACATCTCTGCTTTTAGACTCAGTGAATTTAATGTCCAAAGTTTCAATCAAATTGCTTTATCAGTATCATGTGGGTGTGATATGATAAGCTTTGCTTTACAGCAGCATTCCACAAGTCTTCACATTAAGATTTTTTTTACTATTGCTGCATGAAATACATGATATCACATTTTTCCAACATGGCTTAACCCACTTAAGAAAGCCATGGCAAGAGAACAAACAAAACACAAACAGAAATAGCTAAAGACCACAATAAAAAAGCTCATGTACAGACTCATCACATGAAGTAAAGCTAGCTGGCTAACAGCCATTTGAAAGCAGTGTTTGTTTTTGAGTTAATCAAACCTGAATACAGAGAAGATGACGTTTAACTTGTTGTGGACACAGTGAATCATTACATCTGTAGGTTACAGTCATTGCACTGGGCTGTTTAAAGAGGCTAAAGGATTTGATATCCTGAGAGTTAAGGATAATCTCTCCAGATTAGCATCCTGTCTCAGGGAGGGATGAATGCACGGCTCACAGTTTACAATATGGAAAAAGGAGAACTGCTGAGATTGCAACAGTGCTGGACTGCCATATGCAAAGATCCAAACTTTGACAAAAACAACACTAAGGCGTCTAGTCAGACTGCATGCCCATGAAAATCATTCATTTCTGGGAGTGAGGTTTTACTCATCTAATGTTATTTGTCTAATCAACTGCTTAGCTGCCACAAAATGTCATTCATAGGAGATTTGGGATGGTAATGAACCAAACTGAGGCTCACTCCAATGGCAGGGGCTGAAATATAATAGCTCTATTGAAACCAAGTTAGATCATAATGTGGGAAGCTGATTAAATAGGGGAAAGCAGGTAAACTGATGGCAGCCAGTCAGCAACGCACACAACAAGACTAACAATGTCGGGTACAACCCTAAAACAACGCCAGCGGTTTATCGGATGGGGGTGCTGCTGCGTCGGCTTGGTTGTTACATAAGCCGTTGTAGCGAAGGGCGTGGCAGTGGTTTTGGCTGGAAAGTGATAGGCAGGAGAGTCGAGATAAGACGGCGGAGATCAGGTAGAAAGGATTAGACTGACAGAGTGGGAGTATTAAAGTGTTTAACCTTTGACTCCAAATAATTTGCATAGATTAAAGAGTAGAAAAAAATGCTGGAGAAAACAAGTTATTTTACAGCATGGAAACTATAACAGCACAAGTCTTCCAGGGGTATAATGTTACCTAAGAGTTTTTTTTTTTGAACACTGTTGATTATTACCAACTACAAACAGTTATTATTCTGAATTTATAATACATTTATAGTCAACAGTAAAAGTCTTTTGAAAACAAAGAAAGCCTTTCAATGTTGCCAATATCCTTTGACTGTTCACTTAAAAAAAAAAAAAAACTTTAATTGGGAGATTCAATAATGCTCGAGTATATGAAGAGCTCTAACAGGATTAACTCCAGACAGAGGCAGAGTCATTGTGGGAACCTCTGCACATTAAGGACAACAGTTAATTCAGTCACCATTATTTCAAACTGTAAAAATGTCTCCCTGCTTAGCAATGACACAGGACTTTACTGTCAGTGTTATGGCTCTTTGTATAAGGCAATAAAAAAAACAAAAAAAGAATCTTAAAAAAAAAAAAAAAGTGAAAGATACATTTCTGCATGTTAATCTGTGAGGTGCGCTGTTTATGTTTCTACCAACTCCTCCTAAAGCTAAATTCAGTCAGTCAATCAGGCTAAGACATTTTACACCTCTTATCTTAAAAAAAAGTGTCACTGCACAAATTTCCATCATAATATTCAGTAAATTAACTATTATGACAGATCAATCTGGCCGACGGTGATATCAATCTCAGATAAAGTTGTCAGTGTTGTCTGTGTCATAAACCGCGAACACAGCAGTCCAACCATGTCTTTAAATGACAAATGATTCATATCTTGTATCAAAAGTGTCATCAATCCTTGTGACACAAGGCCTGTATATGTTACAGAGCTGGGTGTGACTTTTAAAACTGCGCTTTATGACCATAACTGCTTTTAAATTCAGGGCCAGGATCTTTCAGAGGACAAAGCTTATGAAGGAACGCCCTTGAGAAGATCTGAAGGCTAAACTGACCCTGCTCTATCTTTGCAAATTAGCCTCATGGAGACCAGAAATAATGGTACATTCAGACGCTCAGGATTGCTGA
>JANJYQ010171466.1:5236-16272 GCA_024605255.1 Rastrelliger kanagurta | reverse complement strand
TCATTTGAAAGTCTGCGTTACTGCAGCCTTACTTCAGTATTATATAACTTAGTGCGTACGTGTGGATTGTGGCATTGTAAAAAACACTAGGAAATGTATTATAACAGCCTGACAGTCATGAATGGATGAGATCACCACTCATTATTTTTACTCCCGTCTATACATACAGCTGTCAAGTATACCCAAACACACCTCAGTTGTTACCTAATCCATTTCTGCAGGCTACATCTACAGGGGAGAGCCGCCAACGTGAATGGCACAGGCATACGTATACACACATATTTATGGTACAACGTGCAGGCACATGGTGAGTGCACATTATGGCAGAGCTCATACCTGACATGTTACAACAGGACAGTAAAAAAAAAAAAAAAAAACAGCAAATGGATGGCAATCAAGAACAACGGCTCTGGGAAACACAGATTGAAACCACACATTCATATAATTATACAAATATTTGGGCAATTGTTCACAGGTGTGTTCTGACCTGAAGCATCATCAGGCTAAATGTGGCGCTGCTGCTGATGCTGGAATATGGAGGTGTGTTGGTGTGTATTGCTGACACTGATTACGCTGCGTCGTGTCCACACCCTCGGTCATGTTGCGGAGCCTCCTAACAAGCTGCGATAATGCCCTCGGGCGCATACGCTCAGACAGGGTGGGGATGACATTATGGTGCTGCGTTGCGATTGTTAGGCAGACGCAGGTGTGTGTGTGCCAGACCGGAGGAGGTGTGGACGTGGGTGGTGAAACTACCTGGCACGTGCCTCAACCCTGCCATTATTTCTTCCTCCTTCGCAAAACTACACATTAAAAATAATTTTCACTCCTGGATTGTGTCATCCCCTCCTCCACCTCCTGCTGCCTTCCCCTATCCTTTCTCTTCTCTCTCCTCTACCTGTCATGCCATGAGTTAACTTCCTCTGCAGTAACTGTCAACCTGACCGCAGTCTCCCTCCGCTTCCTCTCACCTCCTCTCTTCTCTCTTTCTCCCGCTACCCCTCAGCTCGCTTCCCCTTTCAATATCCCATCTGCCATTAACCACTTCTGTATCGCACTGGGGCTGTTGTGGCTACCCTATATGGTTTCCATGGTGACTGAGGGGAGCATGTGTAAGAGAGTGTGACCGGCTGATGAGAACTGAACCTGGGGTCATGTATTTTCCTGGAACTCATGATGTCTTAACTTGTTTTGCGCCACTAACCAAACCAACTGTGGTGTCTGCTGTCTAGACTGGGTCTGGCCGAAAACAGGAAACTCTGACTCTGTGCACAAATCAACCTCAGTGGACAAAATATGCAGACGCTGCCGGGTACTCTCTTTATATTGGGACGTATGTGGGTGAGTGGGTGGGTGGGCTTTCTCAATGTAAAAATTTGTTGCTGTGTGTGCTGAGTCAGACACAGACCTCTCGTAGGCAGGTGTAGATGGGACAGACGAGCACTCTGAAGGGCTCCCCGGAGCTGCTCCTCATGGTCCCAAACACCTCACACAGGAAGGTGATGAAACCTAACCACCGCTCCACATCTGACTGCTGGAGTTCATCACGACGTGCAAAGTCCCTCTGTGTTGAAATAAAGAGACAGATTTAGTTTAGAAGATATACTGAAGTGGACTACAGTGGAGTTTTTGTAAATCTGTAATACGAGCTCCAAGTAGGCGGTAGGTAGGTGGATATTCATAAATTTATCAGCAGTGATAAACTCTCTCTCCTGGCAGAGCCATTAATCACTGTTAACATCTTTACCATCTCTCTGATGGGAATTTTTGTAGGTGGCACACACGTATTAACCTCACAACCTGAAGTACTTACAGCCAAAAAGCAGTTGAAAAACACATTAAACATATTCATGGATTTCTTTTATCTGCCCGAGGTAGAGGAGAATATGTTAATTTAGTTTGAAAGTGAAGGGTAGCGAACCATGTCAGTGCTGTGAAAAGTGTTGGGGTTAATATGGGTTAATGCTTAATGCGCACTTGTAAAGATGTTATACAGCAGGTTAAACGAAAACTTTATTAACTGACTCTCCCTCTCATATTTTTTTCTAGAGTGTACCGCCTGTTATTGCGGGATGAAGTGCACTGGAAGCGGCAGAGACTCGTACAACTACACTCAAAGCCTGCCCGTGAAGCTGAAAACGCTCTTGAGTTTCAGATATACACACAGCAAACATTGAGCTTTGAGTGGGTTCAGCAGAGAGAGCCACACTGTCACAAACAAACATGCCGTCAAACCAAGGACATCGCCTCAGTATGTGACACATAAATAAACCAGCAGAAAGAAAGAAAGGTGACCAAAAAGAAAGACAGGCTTAGGTGAGAAAAGAAGGTGATGAAAAAAGTGAGGAAAAAAAAGGAAAAGCCTGGTTAAATAAACAGTATACTTCACAGGTTTAATCGCAGCTGTAACAAACCCAGATGCCTCTCCTCTTTTAATAAGCAGAGCAGTCACAGACTAATTGCCCCCACATTGAGATCCGGGGGTCTAGACGCAACATAGTACATCATTAATGAAGGCCTTCATGAGCCCTCTTATGACATTTAAAATGTTTTAAAAGCAAAAAGCCAAAATGTCAAAGGCAAGAAGGGGGTCCACACTGGCTAGGAGGTGGAATAAANAAGGTGGTAACAAGGATGAAAGAAGGCTTTGTGACTGATGAGTTTAGGATAAAGATCTGAATAACTGAATAAAGAGATCGAAAGATGTTTCAGTGGGGGGAAAAAAACCAAAAAACAGAGGGAAGGAAAAAAGGTGTCTAGTGTAGGAGTGAAGCCTGAGGGAGCATTTCCAGGAGAAGGAGTGAGGTTAGAGGAGGGAGAAGGAGGAGACACAGCGAGGCGGCAGGTGGGTTAACATTTAGACTTTGAATGTCATCGTAAGACAGCTTGTTTGTCTTGTTTGCCGACTTCTAGACAGTTTGCAGCATTGGCAAAGTTGTCTGGCTCTCGGGAGTGGAGCGAGGGGTGAAAGGGAGGAGAGAGAGGGGAAGTGTGCGAGGGAGAAGTAGCGAGGCACTGGCCCGTGTCGTTCTGGGTGAGGAGAGGCGATCAGACGAAGGGGCACGGGAATAGAGAGCTCATGAGGGACAAGGAGGAGGGAGAAGAGGTAGAGGCAGTGAAATGTAGAATGGCTGAGAGGATGTTTTCATCGCGGGTGTGAGACTGCAGCTGAAGGGATGGAGGGTGAAGGGAGGGACATGTCTCTCTCTCTCTCCCCTGGGTGTTTTGATTCGTTACTTTGCCCACTGACATTTAAAACATCACACACACTCACACTCTGTCTGCTCCCACCTCAAAGTGCTTTTCTGTAGAAAATTGAGGTTGAATCAAACTGCCAAAATTACAGAGGATTTTGTTCAAACACAGTACAGAAAATACTTATCTACAGCATTATCAATCACTGCTAGCTCAAAGTGACATTTAAATGGGCATTTGGTAAACAACAACTTTTTTATTTCTTCTGATATTTGGATTAAGGCACCAAAAAGAGGCTAAAAACAGCAATGGACATTTATTTAAATGAAGTAAAGTTCATTATTATCAATTAATCTGACTAATGTATTCAATGAATCCAGTCTAGGAAATGTCATAAATTAATGAAAAATGCCAAGCTTAATCTCCTAGAGCACAACGTAACACATTCAAGCTGAATGAGTCAAACCTTAAGATATTTGTCATGAAATGAAACAGCTACACAGTTAAAGCAGGAACTAGATAATGTTTAACGTTCTTACATTATAAATAACGCAAGTGTTTCAAATGATTTTTATATTGATTGACATGAGTTTTAGCACTAATTATAACTTTTATTTTATTTTATACTGTTTTGGATATCAGCCATCACAATGTGACTTGGATTCAATTATAATCCACTTTTAACAGAAGATAATACTATTTCTAATTAAAAACTGAAGATCCACATTTTTGACCCCAGAGAAGCTAATGTGTCAGCTCATTATGAAGACAGCAGCTTATTGACTCCCAACAGCAACACAGAGAGAGATTTATTAGAAATGGATGCAAATGGATGCAGGGTGAGAAAGGTGACAAAGATGCAAATATGGATTTACAGTAGAGTCTAGTTTATTGGAGAGGATATCGGGAAAACTGGCCCTTGAATTGATATATTCTACTGCTACAATTCCAGGACACTTAAAAACAGTCAATAGTGATTAGAAGAAGATGATGTAATTTGTTCCTATTCAACTGTGGTGCTTGGCTTTAAAACACATCCACCCACACCCATGTTTGAGTTAAACTATTTCACATATGCTTGGCTTTTGTTGCAAATAGATTATATGAAGGATGTCAGTGGTTCATTCAGTATCAGTTAATTCAACTGATTAAGGATATATTAACCAATAAAGCGGAAGACGAGGGACGTGCAGTGTGATGATCAGAAAATGAGATTTGCTGCAGTATTTGGTTGGGACACTAGATGGAGCCTCTTTTTTTAATGAGATTGAGTTACAGGTTTATTTTACGAATAATTGTAAAACCAACGCCCCTTCCTGCCCTCGAGGAAGATAAAAGTCATATCATGCCTCAGTTGGCTCACTGTTGCAGTGTGTTGATCTCTAAGACACAAAGGCATAAAGTTGTGAAAATTCCTCAAAGAAAAGTTGTTGTCTGGCAGATATCCAACTTGTCAGTAGAGGGCATCGCGGTAGCTGCTAACACTGCTTACGTTTAAGATCATCAGGACTCTGTAATTACACACTTCTGACAAAATCAACATTAAAGTGATCAACTGTATAAGCAACACTCATCTGTTTTGAGTACGAATGTGTCAGGACTATGAGCTAAAAATTAAGCAATGCTTTGGGCTCAAATATTTTGAGCTTGTCTCGCTAGTTTGTGAGTGTGACGATCTGAGAGGGGCAACATCTGGTTGGATGCATCTCTCACCCTTTATTTTACACCATCAGAGCCCACAAATTAGAAAGAATGAATGGGAAGTTATCTCTCACTCACCCTTGACAAATAAACTTTTAATTGTTTTCTGATGAATAAAACCATTTCATGGAGACACTTTCTAAATTACTTCCATCTATTATATCAAATCAATAGGGAAATTAGTGTTGATATAAAAAGCTGGTACCTGAAATGATTGAGATCGTTAAGAAGTCTGAGTTTCTGAATGCTGACAAAAAATAAGAAAATAAAAGAGATGAAGAAAGCATTCAATGGATTCTCACCTGCAGCATGTTGAGAAGCAGTGATCTGAACTTGGTCCCCTCCACCATGAACAGCGCCATTTTTTCACAGAGTTTGGCGGCTGTGGCGGCAAAGCTCCTGTCCGACACAGCTTTGGAGTAGATTGTGCTGACCACCTGAGCTAGGGTCTCCTCAGACCGCGCCGAGCACTGTGCCTCTTCCATGAAGGAGGCCAGTTGTTGCTCCACGCCACTGCTGTTGCTCCTCATGCTGTTGAGGAGATCCACCAGCCGGTCCATGTTCTGCGATCCGGAGCCTGCCGCCTGCACGCGTGCCTCCTCCTGAGGAACGAGATGGGACTGGATTTTAGTGGCAGGTGACTGGTGATGATACAGTTTTCAATTTCAAAATGAGTGTGGGCAATGGGTATACTAGTCAGAATTTTAAATTTGACCTTACTTTAAATAATTTAAAAATATATATTTCTTAGGATTTGGGGTGCCTTTTTATTCCTTAAGAAGTTGCTGCTTTAGTTCTACTAGACAAACATCAAAGAACAACAGATGTATACAGTAAATAAACAGATTAAAGGCTGCTACCATCCTAGTATGTCAATGAAATATGGTTTGAGTTTCTTAAATTTTTACTTACTCTGCTTTATATGCTAATATATTCACCTATGCTAATATATTACTGATTTTGCTTCCTGTACACTGAGTACCCAGTCACATGTTAATAGCAAGATCATCAACATGACATAAGACACAATCACTAGCTTGTCACATAAAAGGCTATATCATATTGTGGTTTAATGAATTTCACCACATGTCCCAAAGAAGAAAGAAAAACGGACATGACTTCAGTATTAAGATATTTCTGTAGAGTTATGGTGAAATCTCTACACAACTAAGAAAAAATGCTGCTTACATAAGTTGGCAAATGAACAGAAATATTTTGAATATCATTTGCTTGAATGCTGTACTCCCTCATCAAGTTAACGCTGACTCCTAGTCTGGATTCATTGATTCACTGGCGTCACTGAGGGTGTTTATCATTTTTTTTGTGCTTTGCTGCCTGCTGGGGAGTCCCGTGCTGTCAAATCAAACTGCCCCTGCTGGTAATGAGGTAGGCGTAGAAAGAGGAGGCTGAAAGCAGCAACACAGCCAGCTGACTCGCCAGTTTAGTGCACACAGTGGAAAACATCAAAAACTGTTAATGCTAATGCCACTTTAGTTTCGTCACCTCCTTAGTGAGAACATGTACTCCCCCTCCCTGCTAGTTTCAATATGAACGCTAAATAAATGAGTAGCAAAATTACTAAATCAAGGCAGTGTGGGGAAACAAGGCAGTGTGTGTATCTTCATATCTGCATCTTTTTGTTTTTTTAAATGCACGTACAGTATGTGTGCAGAAGTAATTGCAAGGCTAAATGACAGCGTGTGTACACATACACATTAGTCCTGATTGTGTTAATACTGAATGACAGGCTCTAAGCAGCTTTTCGGTACCTTGTCCTTTAGTCTCCTCCTCAGCCTCTCCTTTGACGACTGCAGCAAGCTGATTTTGGGTTGGTACGAGTGGCCTTCGCACGCTTTACCACTTCCTGGTGGGTTGGGAGATTCCTTAATAACTGTCAGATCCGGGAAAGTGGTCGTGTGGAATGTTGACTCGAATTGAGGCAACTCATTTGGACTTTTACTGCTGCCGTCTTGAGGCTCATCTGTTGGTCTGATTTGCTCGTTACCCACTTTTACATTCTCAGTCTCTTTGTCTTTGGTTGTTCTTGGGGGTAATCCTTTATCACATGTAGGATTTGTCTGTCCATGCCCCTGACCTTTCTGATTGTGGTGCCAGCGCCGGTTCTGGCTGTACCCGTGGTGTGGGGGTCCTCCTTGGCGCTGCCCATGTCCTCCTTGATATTGACGGGGCGGCCGACCGGCGCTATTGTTTCTGTTATCTCCCAATTCTGTCAAAGTCTGCTGCTGTTGGTTTGGAGACTGAGTTTGATCCCTCTGATGTGGTGGTGACTGTTGTTGTATCAGCAGAGACTGGTTCTTTCCTCCTCCACCGCCACTACTGCCTCCTCCTCCTCCTTGAGGCCGCTGCTGTCTCCTGGAAAGTGAGCAGGTTTCAGTTAGCTTCATTCTGATGTAGCAGCAACAGGATTGTACCTTACACTACTGCCCTCCACTCTGAACACTCCTCTGTGTCACACTCACACCATGAGATTCTACAACCTCTTCCTTTCCTCTCTGTTCTCTCACAACTATCTACGACACCTTAGTTATGTAAAAAAAAACAGTATCTGTTAACACAAACTAAAACTTCTAAAGGCCAAATGGCTGCTTACATGTGGATGCACAGTGTGTCTGTGTTTTCCTGTCCTGCATAGCACTGTCCTTTTGCTGCACTGGCTCTGGACCTGACAAGCTGCTGACATATGGTCAAAGGGATTAGCCATCTTGGCACTGAGGAGGCAACCAATTATCTACCTCGACCAGTGAACTACCACAAACTTAACTCAACTAGCAGGTGATAGTACATCTTTATTCAGAGGTGCTCACCTCAGTGACATGAGTTAAATAGTGCACACTGAATATGAATCTGCAAATAATAATAAGTAAATTGCATCTTCTGGACATAGGGCAGTAAATAGTTAATCAATGACAGATGATTTGTCATGTAAGGTAGATCAGTTTTATTTTGGATTGTTTGAAGTTGGCCACCATCCGTTTCAGCAGCCAGATATATTTTCAGTTAACCACAAACTTGCTTTTCTTTATTTTACCTGACATGGGACTGCAAATGCAAAAACCTGGTACAAAGCATCTCTTCTACTTGCTTGACATTATTATTTTTCACCCATAGTCCCTGACAAATCAATTTAATAAAAAAAAAAACAGTGTCGGGGCTATAACTCACAGCATAAAGGCTAACATCAACAGCATGCTGAGAAAACCGCACCGCCTCAGACTACAGAGCGAATGGGTAAGCCACTAAATGAGCCACAACAAATTAGATGAACCATCAAAAACTGGGGGGAGTCCAGCCCTTATGTTTGAAATTATAGAAACCTTCAGTACGGTAGTTGTGTCTGAGTTTAAGTAATTATAGTACATATAAATGTTTAATGTTGGACCATGTCTGTCTGGCCATCTTAGCAATCAGGCCTGAATACTTTGATTGGATGTGGAGTACTGTAGCCTGTACAGTACATTACACAAACCAGTCCATGCACTTTATCTTTATGTTAGAAACAGTTTTATAAAACATCTAAATGTGATTTATCTACTAAAGGAAAGAATCTCTGAATGTCCATATGTATGTCCTTTCCGTATCTCTCGAACCGTTCATCCAACTGACTTCACATTTGGCAGGTGGGAGTGCAGTGTTGAATTTGGACAAGCAACATGTTTAATTATAATAAACGTTGAATATGCTAGCAATAAGTGAGCTGCTCCACTCTGTGCAGGGAGAGAGAGACCACAGACATGATACAGGTCTGAGAAAAGTACTTCAAAATGAGACAAGGTTGAAAAAAGGGTTAAGTCTAGGTCACCTGTGTTATGGAAGCTCAGAGACCAATACATGAAGACTAGTTACACATAATAATGCAGAGTAAAAACGTTTGTCTCCTAAGCTCTGAGGTTGTGGCAAATGTTCAGTACCACTAAAGACAAAGTACGAATCTTTGGAACAAACATATCCTCTCAAGTCTAAACTGAAGGCACAGCAAATAGGATTGATCAAAGATCCACTTTAATTTAGGATACACATTATTTTATTTTAAACGCAGCCCTCATTTTAGGCTACTTGAAACAATTCAATTACATTTATTTAGTATTAGAGGGTGTATTATTTGTAAGACCTGTCTATAATAGGATGCTAGGTTCTTTCATGCAGTAGAGGTATATACTTATTGACACATTAACTGTATTAACTTTTCAATGTGTTGAAGCCAGAGGCCAGGCAATTGGCCTGTTCTGAACAGGCAATGTAAATGTAAACTGAAAATTTATATGGGGCACCTATATCCACTATGCTTGACTCGTTCTGTTTCTAAGTCTAACCAGTACAAAAAGTGCTGGAGCACCTTGCAATTTCATTCAAGGTCTTTTCTTCAAAGCCCAAAGAGAAGGTGACCATGAAGTCTTTAATACAAAAGACTAACCTGTGACATCAGTCGCGCTGTGTACTGTAAGCCTCGTAGGAGGCTGGACTGACTAGAAAAGAAAGGGTGTGAAACTTTCCTTAGTGCAGTTATCCTCAATGCCAAGACTAACACGGTTTTCATCACTCCTCACAAAACCTTCCTTGCACTTAATTTACAAAAACTTAAAAAGCTCAGTTATTTACACCCAAACATGATGAATGAATGAGTTTTAAGGCTGCACAACAAAAGACACACAGACTATTCTACCTTGTGAAAAAACGCTGTCACAGGCAAAGTTAAGTTTGCTAATGTCCTTTATAAATATTTTCATTTCATCCCAAATAAATTAACGCAATAACCTTGGAGATGTTCTTTGTGTTTAAAAGAAACTACAGCATAGGGATGGATGTGACTAGAGTTAAAACTTAATAAACTTTACAAATGAACTTACATGTCACAGTTGCGTTATTCACATGTAATCGACCATTTCAAACAATGTTCAAATGTATGTTTAATCTGCGTGGTGGACGATAAACAGGCCTCCTGGCACAGCTGAGGACTCTTAAACTAGAGCAGACAGATCTATCTATATGTTGGCAAGACATAAGTACAGACAGATCTAGTTACTGCAAGTTTTGTGTGTGTGTTTCTTACATAAGGCTACGGACCAGTCCTGTGTAAAATGTTCAACAAGCACTGGGATGAGGCGCCATTGATAACAAGAATACACTTAAAAGCTGCCTGTCACTTAATGCCTGCCTCTAGCATCCAGGCAACATTATTGGTTACAGTAGCTACATGGCATGCATGTTTACAGAGTGGTGATACCGCACTCTGCATGTATTAGTCTACTATGTGCTCTGGTGGAGGGGAGCACATGATCAGTTCATCAAACAACTAAACTGGGCGGCACTCGTTTTCAGGCTGTTGTAAGCAACTAGTGGGGCCTGATTTGATTGTTTGATAAATTAATGAGCTGCAACCCTTCACCAGAGCAAATCGGGAACTGATCAAACTCTGTATCCAAGAACCTTTAAATCTGACTAAATTGTGTAATATCAGCCAGACTATTGCAGATTAGTCATGAAAAATAAGAACCTTGCAAATTTTTCTTTTGTATCGAGTAGTAAGAAAATTGTAGCATGACATATTTGAGATAATTCGCCTTCCTTGGAATTACACTTCGTGCAATATGACTATTGCACATTGTGATGTTGATGCTGAAGTGATAACACTGTGCAGCCCTAATAGCAAAGTACCTGGCTACAGTCATTAAAAATAGCAACAGAACAAAGGTCAAGTGCAGACGCATGTATTTCTAGAGACAATTAGTGAATTCACTAATGAGTCCAACAGAATTTATTTTGGCAATTACTTGTGAAGCAAACAATGGTGTCCAGCCACTATAGACTAAACAACTTAATCGAGTAAATAATGAAAATAACTGTAAATCTTATATAGTTTTTTCGATTGTTGTAAAGAATAATAAGTTAGCTTAGCTTGTGTACCAAGTGATAAGGATGTTGGATGTGAATGCATAACACTTATTGACTGGTTTGAGCAAAACAAAGATGATGACACTCTCTACCAGCAGGAAAGAGGCTAACATGATTCTCATCTAAGGCAGGGGACAGGTAGCACTCTCTATCAACATCATCCAAACACAGAATGAGGGACAGTCTGTATTTTTAGAGAATGTTCTGTCCCTCCTGCACAGACTGTATGT
>JANJYQ010171183.1:0-11101 GCA_024605255.1 Rastrelliger kanagurta | reverse complement strand
GCGTACAGAGAGAATAAAGAATGACTTTGAATGACTGGCAGAGAAACATTTTTGTGCGTCTTTGTTGAGGTAGACATAAAACAGTAAAATGGAGTGTTGATGACTCCTCGTGAAGTTCAAGTTGCTCAATACTGTAGCATTATTTTAGAGTGTTAAGGACTAACAGTATTCAGATCTAAAAAAAAAATACAAATATTAATATCAAGTGTTAAGATGTTAACAAAGCGTCAAAGGTATTTTTCAGTACACTCAGAAGAGATGGAGTGTGGCAGTTTCCGTCAGGGAGAGAGAGAGAGAAAAGCGATCATCAAAAACTAAATCCCCTGCGCACACAGCTTCATAGCTTCAGTTGTTTTGATGAGGTTACATGGCTGTAATCAAGGAACCATCAGCTATCTGTATGATCATGATACAGCCTCTGGGAATGATGGCGAATATTTTGGGGGATTCCAATGTAACAAGTAGATATCTGGGCAGACTTCCCCTTCTGTGAAGAGGTTGGTTTTTATAGTTTAAGTAGTGACTTGGTGGTTTAGATGACATTTTGGCGTATCTCTTTAAATCTAAATTGTCAACAGATAGCAATGGGTTCCGACACTGTATTTCAGCCACTGTGTTGCACCTCTTTGCTTTCCACATGGACTGTCTACAAGCACATAACCAAACCCTACTGTCATGTGATTGGTCTATACTATTCAGACTACAAACGGACAACAAATGCAAACCAGAACCAAAAACTTGTTCCGTTGCAGACTGATGCTGCATTCATATGCAGATATCTGTTAACAGAGATTAATATGGCTGTAATACTTCACTTCCAGGTCACATCTTCTTTATATGTGGTGTGCACATTTTAGCTGTCAAACTGCTTCATCATGAGCTTACGGCTGGCCTCGTATCCCAGGAACAGTGCTCCGTTAGCAGGAAATGTGCGGACCATGGTGGGGGTGAGACCAGAGTAGAGTGCCCTCACACCTGAACACAAGAAAGAGAACAAGTGATATTCTGACAGACACAGAAAGCTTTCACCAGGAAATCTGCACACCAAACATCCCAGTTAAAATGACAGAGAGTAACCTCCACTTCTCCCTACCTTCAGTGCGCGCTATGGTCATGAAGGTTTTAAAAAAGCCTGCTTGTTTTCCTGTCATAGACATGACCTGGATCCGAGACTTGACACAGTCCATAGGATAGACCACCAGCCACAGGCACGCCCCTCCAAACCCACCGCTGAACACGATCGGAGCCACTCCTGCAACACACGCAGTAACATCTGTTAGTTAGTAACTCATTTCAGTAGTATAGATTTTTTTTAGGTAAAACTGCAATAATGTTGTACCAGCAGTGTAAAAATATGATAAATGTTTATAAACACATCATAATGTAGTTACAAACAGATTAGTACAGCAGTAAGTGCTTAATTATGTACAGTGCACAATAATTAGACATATTCAATATTGTGTTTTATTACACTGTCATTCATGTTATATATTTTTACACTGTTGTATTGCAGGCAGAACATTATGCTGGTACCTATGTCATCTTTGTCACACTTCATGTAGTCTGCGAAGGTAGTGCGGCAGAGCTCATAGGCACCGAAGAAGCAAAAGTAACCAGGGACCTCTCTGGCTATGGTGGTGGTCAGGCCTTGGAAGAAACCCTGTGGTCCCTCATTCCTCATGATTGATTTCACTACGGACCACACTGTGCTTCAGGCAGAGCAGAGAGAGGTACGGCTGAGTCACTGCTCACACATGCACACATATTAAGTGTAAATGTTGACAAATGTTTTTAAAAAAAAAACCAAAAAAACAAAGAAACAAAAATTTGCGAAACTAAATATTTGTTAAATTTAACTTGTAAAACTATAACCATAATAATATTAGCATGTAATAGTAGCATGTGCTTCAATTTTACAGGCAACTAAATAAAATGCACTGTAAACAATCACAGTACCTCTGCATCAAAATGTAAATGTAAACACTATGTGCTAGAAATCAAATGAGTAGATGTAAGATCTGACTCTTGAACCCCATTTTTTAAAAAAATCCTGAATTCACTACAGATTACAAAGAAAATCAAGACTGAATTTGTGTTGCAGCTGTAAAAACAACCCTTTTCTAAATCGATTAGCACTTCCTTCTCTCTTTCATAAGCAAAGACCAAAGTAAATAATGTTCAAATAGTAGTTTAAATAAATATAATTGAATTTGGAAGATGGTCATCTCTATCTATTATCATATTATTCTACATTTAGGTCATTTTTCAGCACTGGTTCTACTAACAATACACTAAACATAAACCAATATGTAATAAATTTGCATAATATGAAAGTAAACAATCATTACAATATACTTACTTCTGGCTCTTAGCAATCTTGCCTGATGCCTCCATTTCATACATGGCTTGCAGTCGACACTTGACAAGCTCAGTAGGACAGAGTACCAGTGAGGAGAAAATGGATGCTACAGAGCCTGCGCAGGCTTTCTGCATGTCACTAATGGAGAGGAAAGGATATATAAAAGACAGTGAAGAGATCTTACATGTACCCTGTGAGTAAACAAGAAAGACAGCCTGTGTGAGATGTCCCTCCCTACCTCAGCACAGCTTCACTGTGCAGCCCAGCTGTGAAGCGGACGACTTGCTGGCAGAAGCCATAGCTCATGAAGAGTACAGAGTTCTCTGCGATGTTGGCCATCAATGCTGGTGTGGTGCCTTGGTAGAGACCACGCAGGCCCACTTGTTTGTAGGTGGACACGATGCAGTGAAGGAAACCACTGTACAGCTTGGGGAAGGTCTGCATCTTGACCTTTGCTGTGTCCAATGGCTGCCCACTAAAGACACATGCAGCTCCCCCTTGGAGGAAGAAGGTGAAAAAATAAGTGATCCATACACAGACATGGTAAAGAATCACTCACTGTGGCTGATATACAAACTACAAAAAAATCAAAGATTGAGTATATGTGGTGTAAAGAAAGATAAGAATCATATAGGACATTCCAGTGGATTGCGCTCCGTTGAACAGTCAATGAAAACACAGAGAGAAATCAACCGGAAAAAGGCAGGAGTCATCAAAAAGTTTGGCTGCAGCAGCCACAGCTAGTTGGTCATATGATAAAGCAGTGGAAAGCAGGAGCGAGTTGGACTTCACGAATGTGAAATATTAGTGCTGTGCTTACCAATGGCTCCTGCAGAGAGGTCAATGACGGCCTGGACCGCCGGGTGTGGGGCCATGGTGTCCAAGAAGTTATCACAAGAACTTCCGCTTTCTCACAGCTACCTTAAGAGAAAAATATATATATGTATAATCCACTCACAATACAAGCTACAATCCTGTATTTTTTACTATAAAACATGCACAGAAAAATAAACAGCAATTTGTTTCTTCCAATTACTCCTCCAGAGATGAGGAGTAAGTGTATATTCTCACCAGCAGGGCCTGAGGATCAGAGTCCAGGACAGGCAGCTGCAGTTGGGAAATATGCATGAGCTACAATAAGACCTGTCGTTGATTGGCAGTGATTACCGTAAGAATTGGGTTTGTATGGAGACAGATAAAACGGCTTGTTTATAGAAAGGTAACTGTAGTAGTAACATTACATCACTATTTCCACCAAATAGTAATGCAAAGTTTTTAGTGAAAACAATAAGACAACAAAGGAGTGTTCCTGAAGTGCATAGCTTGCTATTTACAGTAGTTTTATAGCTAATACTGTTCTCTCAGCTTTTCGACGCCTTCAATAACAATGTTCTATCTAAAAGCTCAGGACATACATTATAAGCATGCAATTATGAACATTTCATAGATGTGCTTTTACTTCTAGTAAACCACACAGTATACTAGTGGCAGTATTATCTTTATTTTCACTTTAAATGACCTTGTAGTGCTGCTTCTGGTTTACACTGGTTTACACTAGCTACATGTAAGGTCTCTCCACTTGGCACATAGCACATTATGATAAACTGCCATATCATATCAGTAAGTGTCTACTGTTGCAAAACATTGCATGCATTTAACGAAAATATGTCGTTGTGTGACACAAAACCTGCTATTTTAGCATTAGTGAGTATAATTCTGTAACATTGTTATGCTTAATTGTTGCTTATTTTATGTTATTATCCATTTCACACAATGTATAATAACCTTTTGGAAATATTTATATGACAAAGTAGTGTTACTTTGAGGCCGGTTTAACAGCGCTTACTAGCAGACAGTGGAACATATTATTTATACTAAAGTTAAACGTATTTTAAGTATCATTATTTTATTAGCAGAAGGACGACTTTAATGTAGAAAACAGCGTAAAGAGTGAAAAAAGCTAACAGCTGCTCTGTGAGCATATGCAACATGCTAGCTCGTAAATGTCACCATGAGGAGAGCATAGTGAACTTTTGTGGTTAGCATACGTTTCTTTAACATATGAATGGATAATAATGATAATAATCTCAAGATACAGACCTTAATGTTACAGGAGAGCGACCAGTTCACCTCGGGGCATCAACGTGTCGTGGCTACAGTGTGATAGGAATGTTAACCCAGTGAGCTGCTGTCTGAAGAGAGCATCTTCCACCGGTGACAGCATGCTAACATACAACACCTGAACATGTACTTTTATTTCACTGTGTGTTATCTCATTTGCAACATATACTCACTTAGACCACACACACCAGTCGATGAATGGGTCGACCATCTGTGATCGTAGGGGTATAGAGAGGTGACAATATCAAAGAGCGGACAAGACGAGAACTCCCACTCTGCTCAATCTTTCGGGTACCAATCTATGAATTCTGCTTGAATAAAATGTACATTACAACTGCGTGCTGGAAAGTAACAGAGTTCATTAAATCCGAATACTCTACTCATGTGAATTCTGGAGGTACTATAATTGAGTATTTCCATTTAAGCTACTTTATACGTCTGCTCACCGACATTAGAGGGAAATGTACTTTCTGGGCACATAATAATATATCAGTCAGAGGGGCTAAACCACTACTTTAACTACATTTTGATGCTATAACATGTGCACCTTTACTTAGTAGGAAATTTCATCCAGGACTTTTACATGTCATTTAGTTTAGCTTAGTTTTGTTTGTTTGTTTTTTACATTAGGCAACTGTCCCGGTGCTTTTGCTGCAGTAATGGATTAGAAGTATTTCTCCCACCTCTGGCAACTCTACATTATAACAAGGTGATAAATACTACATAGTTGTAGTAACAATGAACACAATTAGATAGTTTGCTTGAATAATTGAATAACTTTGCATGTAAAATGGAACATTTACTATAGGATACTATTATTCAGAATTTGGAAATAATTGCAGCCATAACACGTTATGCTTATTTTACCTCATTCCTACTAGTGTAGTGTCTGTTGTATAAAATGTAAGCTACAGAAACAAAGTTCAGATAAATCGACAGGAGCGAGCTTTTCATTTACGATCTATGATAGTCCTAAATGACAAAGCTTCCGGTTCCTGTTTTGGACTCTGTTATGTATGTGCAGCACCTCCTACTGGTTGTTTCTTGTTACTAAAAAACAAAGTCATTCCAAAGACCTTATCTCCAAATTAAGAAGATTTTAATTAATCTGAAAGTTTAATTTATACCTATACAGTCTTTTTTTCACACATTGGGATGAGCCACCAGATTGTCAGTTTAATTGTCTACAGCAGTGAAGGAAGTAGATCCTAAAGTATCAATACTACAGTGTAAGAATACTAAAACAAAACACTAATTGAATCTTAATTAAATAAAAGCATAGAAGTATTAACTGCTTAATGTACTTAAAGTACTAAAGTATAAGTATGCCTACACATTTTGAAGATATATTTTAGGCTGTGACTGAACTAAGTTCATTGTTAATGATGAATCAGTGCATACGAAGCATTTCAGTGCTGTAGCTGCTCCAGGTGGAGCCTGTTTAAAGTGCTTTGTATGCTTCATCATGAAATCAGTTTGAGGCGTCTTGAGATGATGGATTGGGTAAGGAGAAAAAAGAAAGCATAGTTGTGCTGCATACATTTGTAATATTTTTTCTGAACTTTTCTTTAATCTTCGCATTTTTGTGAAATTTTTAAATTACAACTTTGAGTAACAAACAGATACTTATTTGAGTTGAGTTGCAGGTTGCAGACAACTCAGAAACTTGACAAAGAGACTCAAAAACATACTGACCACAAGCCAAAGTTTGGAAACCAATTGTTTTTTTTTTCCTTTAATAGTCCAGTGTAGTTTAATGTATAAGCTTATAATTGTATTATTATATGTAAAGATAAAAATATTCACCAAAATATGCAGTACAAGCGTCAATAAGCCTGAAATGAAAATGTGCTTTGTTCAACCACTGATTGTCCATCATTATGTGCTGTGTGCTACAGATTCACAGGAAAATAACACATTTAAAACATTTTCTTTTATTAAAGTGACACATTTGGGGCACTGTGTGTTGCTTAGCAACAGTCAGATATGAAAACAAACTCAACATTTGGATATTTGGTTAATTCAAACCTACAACTGATACAACAGGCATGTAACTTCAACTGTCAGAAACATTGATAATTTACTACTCATCTGATTTCAAATATATAAAACATCTATACTGATGAATTGGCATAGTTGCTAGGCAAATAGAAGAGAGAATAAATTGTATTAAGTACCTCTACCATGTAATAAAGTCTTGGGATATTTTGACATTTGCTCTCCACCTATAGATTCATCTTTACCAACTCATTAGTGCTGCCTAAAGATCCTTATTTTTGGTGAAAATTGGGCAAAATCTGATTTAATATTTACAAAAACCAGTCAGAGGTACTCATGAAATATTTAACCAACAAGCACATCGCACATCATCCAAACATCTAATTTGTATAAATAGAAGAAGTTCTCAGAATGTGCTGTTCTCGCTGCCCTGGGAGCTCTGTGCTCTCAACTTCACACTCAGCTTTGTGCATAATTACCCTACCTACTGTATCATTAGCGTTGTCTGAAAGTACTTTCCCTTCCCTCCCACCTGCAGAACAGTACAGAGCCACCATTACACTGAAGCCTGCCTGTGTTCAGACAGTCACAATGTCTTTAAAACTCTTCACTGGAACAGTGCAGGAGTACATTCATGAGACCTCCTCTATGTTGATGCATATACCTACTTTATCATTTATGACACACACAAATGTAACAGTGTGTAGTATGTTTTTGCACATGTTGCCTAAATGTTAGCCATTTAATAAATTAGACAATCAACCCTATAAATGATGTCAATAGATAAATACAGAGTCCGTACTACAGAGAAGAGAAGCATTTCATGTTTTGTGTCTATTTTTGTTTGATTTCAGGCTTTAAAAAGATGCTGTGGACTAAAAAGAAATTTGATGACCTGTTTTTAATCTTACTTGCTGGGATGATTTTATGAAAATCTATCCTGTTTAATTTGTTCTGTAGCCAGCCGTATCTTTGTTTGAAGTTTGCTAACTAATACCGATGAAACATTTTGAAAAACAACAATTGCTTATGCTTTATTGATGGTTTTCACTGGTGTCTGTTTCTCCTCAATCTGTTTATTCCCTGATGTTCTTAAACAAGCAATAAGTTATTGTCATTATGTTATTAAATAGTAAGTTATGGCCATGTGTACAGGTGTTTTTCCAAGGTGGACCCTGTGCTGTCAAGAATCGTCTAAGGTGAAGCAGAAAATTAGGGTTTGAACTAACAATTATTTTCATTATATTATTAATCTGATTTTCTCTATCAATACATTTGCTGTTGACTCTATGAAATGTAATGAGAAATATCGATCTTGGTTTCCCAAAGCCCAACATGGCTCAAAGTCTTCTACTCTGCCGATCAACAGTCTACAAAATTACACACCACAAAATATAGATACTTAGATATTTCTTTTTAAAAATACTCATAATGATTAATTAATTATTATCTCAAGTTGTAAAGAGATGTTCTATCAATTGACTAATCCATTAATTGACAAATGGAGGCAGCTCTACAGAAAATATTGAGCAGTTTATTTAAAGATGCGGGCAGTAAAAGCCCTTTTCAGAGCAGACATTTTCACTTGTTACAATATGAAAATGACTGATTTTGCTAAAGTCACTATTAACAATGGCTTCAAGAAATTTAAGTGTTCCAATAAGTCATGACAATTGAATCGAATAGAATTCAGCTGTCGTTCATTTTTTTTTATTATTTAGAGGTTGTTTTTCCTGATGTGACATATCAAAATGTGCTCTGAGGTGAAATCTGTGCTGATAACAAAGTTTGAACCTGCAGTAACTACAATAAACAATGGTGTGTTTAATTAACTCACTTATATTTTAACATGTTGTTGGGTTGTTAGCATTTTAAAAGCTTCAGAGAAGAAACTGTCACATCAAGAATTTCACAAACCACAACAGCTTGTGTAATATGAATGATGTGGCTACCAAAGGTCAAAACAGCTAATCAATAAAAGTTTTGTTTTCTCTCTTGCTGTGGCTGTTTACTTCTTCTGTATGACTGACATGAACAGCCTGTGGAGTCATGGCATTAACTACCTTGTATTTATTGGGTATATTTAGTTAGATATTTATTATTTTTGAGGTTGTGAACTTTCTTTGTCCAAAAGTATTAAATATTAGGTTGGTTGGAAATAATTAAGTCAGCTCTTTCTTTTGTCACTGTGTTTGTAAGAAAAGCAAAGAGACCAGGGAGGAGTGAATGTTGAGCTTTGGAAAAACACTACTAAATCCTTCCTATTTAAAATTAACCAGTTGCACTGATTTAATGGGTAATATGTCTAGCCATCCTTCCATCACCGTGTATCCTCTTCACCATCAAAGTGGTGATTTAAATAGAAAATCTGCAGACTACTCACACTTTACATTGTTGTTCACCTATGAATTTAAATGTTGCCAAAATACCATCTGCTTAAACAGAGGAGGCTGGGATTAAATACATGTACCCTCTGTCCACAGGCTTATCCTTAAAAACTCAGACCGGTGATGGCTTAGAACAGTCTAGACTCACTCAAATATACCCTGATCGAGTCAGACTTTTCAGTATGACAGCCAGTCAATAAAAGACACACAATGTTCTTTTTCTTCCGTATCACGTTGCCTTTTATCAAAAAAAAAACCAAAACAAAACAAACATTGACGTTGTCTACATCACAGACAAGAATCATCAATATTCTGTTTTAAACAATTTGCAATGAACAGAATGAACCCCATGCCCGACCCTCCCCTGGAGCAAACTCCTCTATACACAGTATACTTTACAGACCTATAGTTCCTGTTCAGTCTTTTTACATTTTACATCATTATCAAAGTAGTATCAATAGCTTTAAAATACATACAATGCTCTTTCCATTGTAATTATAATCACTATCCTGATTGTACATACAGTATCATTTCCCACAGTTAGAGTCTGAAGAGCAATTTTTAACCCATTGCTCCAAAATATTTTCAAAAGATAACACAAGACTAGGAATCTCACCAAACCAAAATACTTTACAGGATTCTGATGGTCCAAAGATGAAAAGCGCTTTCATTCGACCACTGCATGTCATGAGAGTGGCAACGCTGGAGGGAGCCTCACGCTGTGTAAGAAATTTTGAATAAACAATACACTGAGTAATATTCACTTAAATTGTTCCTCCTTTTTGACGTCAGTAATATTCTGAACCCTTCTCAGACTCTCCAAGGGGCTTTACTACCAACTGTTACGTCTGCTTGGATTTGAGATTATGAGGTACAGTCAGAGAATCTCGCTAATCCCCAATTAGAAGAGTTACACTGAATGAATAACAAAGAGATTATAAAAGATCACTTCAACAAAAGAGTAACATAATTGTACCAGAAGTTATAAAAGTGGAACTAGTCCATGTATTTANNGGCTGTGCTCAATCAGGATACAGTACCAGTTAAAGGTTTGGCACCACCTTCCCATTCTCTTCAATAAGAAAGTGTGTGTAAACTTTTCACTGGTACATTTTTTCATTTCATAGGATTCAGATGTGACTGATAAGTGCCCAACAAATACTGCTCCAACATGATGTGATTTAAACTGTCTGGTAAGTGGAATTAAAAATGCTTTGGTTTAACGGTAAAAGAACAAATAGACCAGATTTTTAAAAAATGAAGCCTTGTTTTGGTTCAGTGTGTGTCAGGGGTCACATGTCTCAAGGCTGAAGCTTAGAGCTCACAATTTATACAGAAAACTTAATGAGGGAATGTCACCAGGTGGTATACATCCCTGAATATTAAATAAATGTGTGGAAGACTTGTTTTTCAGGAGCTGGTTTGGATTTCTCTCTATCTTCTCTATTGGTGAGATAACTGCACATTATAGAACATAACTAATTAATAATCAGACATTGGTAATCACAGCCAGGCACTTGAGTGTCCTTTCAGATTTGAGTTGAGGACTGGATTTTGATTTATAAATCCATCAGTCAGTGGAGCACATGTCGCAAAGTGAGGAAACTATTAACTGAGCAAGTATCTGCACCTTTTTACCTCTAGGATTAAAAGACTTAAATCAGGTTATATGTGTAACAGCGTTCAGGTGCAGTTATGTATAGAATTTCTACACCCGTCCAAATGATTTGGTTAGCGAGCTTCGTGACAAATAAAAGATTCAATCTAAATGTGGGAAAAGCTACCAGTGTCAAAAATACATCAAGAAAGCCTTCTTCATTTTTACCCTGTATACACACAGCCAGAGCCAAGGATTAAAAGAGTTTGTTTATCGCGATTAGTGACGTGTTTGGCATCACCACACAATTTTTTAAAGTATTTGCTTCCACCTCCAGCTGATTCAATGTATATCATCACTAATGTCACAAACTGCCCAAACTCCTCCTGTGGCTCTGGATACAGTACGCAACCAGTCAGAAACTATAAGTCACATTACCATAAGAAAAACACTGTTTGCTTAAAAAACGTTTGACTCCATTGAAATTTTTAAAACATATCTTTTGGCCCAGTGGCTATCAAGTGAAAAAGGGATTTTTTTTTCTTCTTTTAAGTCAGATCTATGACTTTGATTTTGTGTCTACTCTTTACAAATTATCTTTAGAGCAGATCTTTGAATTGTTGTCAGATTTTTTTTTTT
>JANJYQ010170801.1:0-10400 GCA_024605255.1 Rastrelliger kanagurta | reverse complement strand
TGTGTGTTTCACCAAGATCTAATTTACCTGAATGAAATACACTTGATTCAATAAAGAATTAACTGTGACAGGTAAGTTAATTGAAGATGTTTGTTTAATGGCACCTCATGANGTTGTGTTAGGCTAAGCTAATGTCTGCTATGAGCTCAATAGTGATGTGTCGAGACAAAAGTTTATTAATAAAACTCACCAAATGTTAGCGAGTATTCCCATAGATTAGCTCCACATGCAGGTTACCTTATATAAAAATAAAGCAATATAGTACCTGAATTTAGAGAAGAAGAGTAACCTGCAGAGTAGCAGCGGAGCTACATTAACAGGATGGTAAACAGTGTGACACTCTCGCGAGACGTACACTCATGATGGTAGGGTGAGATGATCTCGCGAGATCGTATCAGCACCACTTGAAATTAAAAATACAAAGTTTAAATGATATTTGTAGCATTATAAACCTTTTTATTTTGTTAGAAAAATTTCACATCCACAAACCAAACTATCCAAAACCCTAACTTAAAATACTTTTAATTGAAATAAAATATTATTTCTATATAGTCTTTACAAAATATAAATGATAAGAAAAGTGCATTTGTTATCAAATCTACTGAGATTTTTTTAAAATTGAAAATTAAATNTCCCATAGATTAGCTCCACATGCAGGTTACCTTATATAAAAATAAAGCAATATAGTACCTGAACTTAGGGAAGAAGACGAGTAACCTGCAGAATAGCAGCTGAGCTACATTAACAGGATGGTAAACAGTGTGACACTCTCGCGAGACGTACACTCATGATGGTAGGGTGAGATGATCTCGCGAGATCGTATCAGCACCACTTGCTACCGGGTTTGGTTTGAATCAAGGAAGGAAGCTATTCTTGATTTTAATAGTAAACTAGAAAATACAAAGTTTAAATGATATTTGTAGCATTATAAACCTTTTTATATTGTTAGAAAAAATTCACATCCACACACCAAACTATCCAAAACCCTAACTTAAAATACTTTTAATTGAAATAAAATATTATTTCTATATAGTCTTTACAAAATATAATATAAAAGATAAGAAAAGTGCATCTGTTATCAAATCTATTGAGATTTTTTTTAAATTGAAAATATCTGTCACTTGTACCTTTTTAAATAAAAAAAATGCTTTTGGTAAAACTTTATTGATAGCTTTCTCAAAAGCAGTAACATGACAAAAAGTAAAGTACTTAAAAACATTTATGAAGACATAAAACACAGAAATACATCTAGACAAACGTACCTTAAGCTGCTTTTAAAGGTGTCCATAGTGTTCGCAGAAGCTCAACAGAGGAAGTCTCTCTGTTCTGCATTGAAAAGAGTTTTTATGAATATGAAAGTATGATTAGATCACTACAGTTTCACTATAAAATATTCAGATTCAGCCAACCCATTAATTATTTGTTAAAATGTAATTAGTATACAATGATTAAATTATGCTATCCATTGCGATAGGCACATGAAAAATAAGTAAAGACGTTTCTGATGGTGAGGGCTTTAAAGGTTGGTGCTATTACAGATTCAATAAGATTCAAATGTTTCCTTTTTCGTCTCAGAGTTTGTGAAATGAATTTTAGTCTGTCCTTTTTTATGCAATGGAAAGGCATCAAACACTGCAAGTAAGCTAATCCATGACTATTTATAACATTACAACAAGAAAAATCAGGCATATTTCAGAAAATATGAGACAAGTTTATTGATATTAGCAAAAATACATAAAATAGATCTGTAGCAAGGCTGTGGTCATTTTACAACCGAGTTCACACACTTCCTTTTCTTTTTCCTGTAACCCTGCTGTGTCAATGTGTTTTTTTGAGTGGTAATGAAAATGTAATTTGACTTTACTGAATAGCAGTTTTGACCTCTGTGAATGTAAAAGTAACTGTAGATTCTTCTTTGTGTCCTCTAAATGTCAATACAATACATATAAAGGTGACACATTTTATGAGCATGCCTCTTTACATTAAAAAAAAAAGTAGTAAACATTTTAATTGCATACTATATCTTGAAAATAATTCCAAAGTACATGAATGAAACTTAATAGCTACAACTACTAACTAAACTAATAACAGAGTTTAAGTGCTCCAACGTGGATCCTGGAGCTCACATGATTGGACAGCTCTCCATTCTGGTCCCACTCTGAGAAAAAAAATACACATAAGTATCATCAAATAAAAATGTTAATAAAGATTTTATATCACTGAGAAGGTGAGACAAAAACTTCAAAAATACAAATACTGACATAAAAAAATGTCTAATGTTAGATGCCTTTAAAGAGAAATACTGTAGTAACACTGCCACCAAGTGTTTATCATGGGTACTGCAGTACAAATTCACAATATTGGAGAGCATTGTCTCACCCCATCCCCTCTGCCCCAGACTCAAGGCTCATGTGGGTTTTTTAGGTCGGGTGAATCTATTTCTGTTGATGAGCTTTGTTTGTTTCAATAGCTGCAGCACACTGTTTGTGTGCTAATGTATTACGTCTGTCAGCCTAATCTCACAGAACACAAAATGACCATAACCTCTAAACAATACATTACACAGTGGTGGCATATAATGTGTTAACATTACATGCTAGGATTACGGTCAAGTCAAATGAGCTACACACACATAAAAACTCACCAGAATGGAATTTTAAAGAATATACTGACTGTGGTGTTATAGTCACAGAAGTCAGTATTTCAACATAGCATGTTTTCTTAACCTATGATAATATATCATGGCAATTTAATGAATAAGTACAGTAAATTTATTATTGGTAATTTGATCTTAAAACGCTGGAAAACAAAACATGCTTAAGCCTCCAAAAAGTGAACAGTATTCTTTCTACTTAAATGGTAAAATATAGACATTTATCAGGTCTCTATGTTGCAAGGCCCACCTTGCGTGGTGTGCTGGTGCTGAACACGTAGGAGTGCGGCAGTAAACCCTCAGAGAGGCCACCACTGCGAAAGGAGCGGGAAGCTGAAGACACAGAGCAGTTGCTGGATTTGTCGGAGGGAAGACCACAGGAACCACACACCACTGTCCGGCTCCGCAGGTTGTACTCGCCGTCTCCACAGGTGCTATGAGCCACCTGCTGAGCCAAAGAGTAAGATTCAGTCCTGATATTAATGAATTTAACAAGGACTCACTGAAAATCTGAAAATGTTTGATTGTTGTGTTGCTGACAATTCCAAAGTCACACAATAGAATAAAATATTCCTGAAGAACACACTGAAAGGCTTTAAAACATGTACAGGAATATATTTAGGCAATGTCTAATTAATAGATCAACTTCTGTCAGTGAAAATGATTCACATCTCAAACGTTAATTAAAAAAAACATGTTAAATTGCCGTTAAGGCCAATAATGCTATGGTCCTGTAGATGTGCATGCTTTGTGTATACTGTATGTAATACATATAATTTCTCTCACCATGTCATCATCTTCCTCTTCAAACTGTGTGCGAGTGACCTTCCTCATTGCCATTTCCTGGAAAAAAAAGATTTGTTGTAATCCTAACACTGTTGCCATAATAAAACAACATGTGGACATGGTAGTTTAACGTTAACATAAGCACTATGAAAACCAAATTCCATATGTTTTCCAGTGAAATGAAAATACCTCTCCATTGGCACTGATTAAAGTGGTTTGGAACAAGTCCCCAGTGCCCCAGGATGGCTGATTCTTCCACATCAGGTCAGAGGGAGGATTGTGGGTTCCACCAGCACCAGAGGCCCAGATCTGATCAGCAAAACAAAGATATAGTAAGCTAAGACATCTGGAACAGTGTATCGCTTTGAAGATTTGTGATAAACCTCTGTGAATCTGCTACTTACCGTGACCCTCTGGCCAGCCTTCAAAGTGAACTTAGCAGGGAACTTAAATGCAATGGCTGCACCAGATCCTACCTGCCGCCTCACCTGCCAATTCCCCAAATTCTGATCCTGTAAAAACAAGACCATTGTTTGATCAAACATAAGTGTGAAATCAGTGACCTTAGCAACCTGCCAATATTTACTATCAATGTTTTAAAAAATACACAAAACACACAACAGGATGTCAAGGAAACTTTCAATATATGCACGTTCTGACCTCATCTGCTTTGTTGCTGAGTCTGACGTATTTCCCGTCCAGGTCCACCTCATCCACAGTGACCCGTCCGCTGGCAGAAGCCTGCTGGGTGATGCGGGTGCGGGCCACAGCACCTCCTGCAAAGCTCGAGGCCTCGCTGTCGGTGTCGTTGGGGCGGCGCCTCTTGGCAGGAGAGTTTTGAGAGCTGCAGTGGATTGATCGAGAGTGAGCTCCTGATGTAGAAGAGCGACTTCCTGACACTCTGGTCGGTGGGGGGCTTGGGGAGAGTCGCAGCCTGCAGAGACAGATGTGATGATGTTATTGACAAGGGAAAGTAGAAAGTGTAATAGGCACAGATGAAATGATTGTTATTACATACTATGACCTCATGGCCAAAGCGCATTAATGTCACATACCTCTGCTCCTCTCCTTCCAGCAGCTTCCTGTAGGCACAAATCTCCATGTCCAGGGCCAGTTTGATATCCAAAAGCTCCTGATATTCATCCAGCTGCTGTTGCATCTGCTGCCTCATCTCAGCCATTTCTCTGTCTTTCTCTCCCAGTAGGCGACGTGTGGTGTCACGCTCTCGAGACAGGGCATCCTCCAGGTCTCTCACCTTTGCCTCACGAGCTGCAAGCTTTAGACAATCAAGAGGAACAATCACACAGTTAGTTAGAATAAGTGTTGTTCATACACAGTAGGTCAGTTTATCTCGACCAAAGTATTTTTTAAAAATGATGCATTTTTTTGTTGACAGAAGCTAAACAATAAATTGGAAAATTGAAAAAAATGTGGAAAAGTTCATGATGATACAGCGTGAGTTTTGTGAGCTGCTCGTTACAGATCACCTGTTTCTGCAGCTGGCTGAGCTGAGCAGATGTGGACTCCAGTCGGATACGAGTCTGCTGTAGCTCCTCGTGCGCTGCTCCCACCAGGTGGCTGTTCCTGTCCGCTGACTGACGCGCACCTTCCAGCTGATAGAACGACACAAGATAGAATATGATGCATAAAGTCAGAATTATAACCTAAATCTGCACAAAAAGGAAGTAAGAAAACTGTTTTAGCTGTAAAGAAAAATGACATTTTCCAAGAGTGGAAGGAATGGAGGTAAGTCTTTGTTTTTCTCTACCTTGAGGTCGAATTAATTGTAAATAAAATTAAATATATAACTACATGTTTTTCATTATTTTTTTACATACAGTGGGTGTCGTATCAGCTCAGTTTGCCGTACAGAAAAAAGGGAAAAAAACAGGGTATATGATACATTTTAGATAGTCACAACAAACTATTAAAAATAATTGAATGTAAAAATGTAGTACATTCAGCAACCTGGTACTCAAATGGTCATATTCAGTCAAATAGTATGGTTTTTGATACATATCTTATTTTGCCACTGGATCTTTTCCCCAGGCAATGTAATTGTTCAGTTGTCATTTTTTGTCTTATAGAAGAATTAAACTTATGGCATACCTTAGCATTGTAGGTCTTCTCAATCTCATCCTTGTACATTTTAATCTGCAGTTCATGCTGGCTACGCATCTCAGCCAAAGCGTCCGCCAGCTTGCTCTCATAGTCTTGCTGGTGACCATTGTCCAATTCAACCATACGAGATTCATGGCGTCGCTTTGTCTCCCTCAGCTCCTGTTGAAGAATTATACCATCAAATTTATTTTACCTTTCAAATACCTGTTTGTTGAAAGATTTTAGTTTTAATAGTGATAGAACAAGTTGAGTTGTTTTAAAGTGATGTACAATGGAAAGTCTCACCTCAGAGTGCAGGTTCTTTTGAAACTCCAGCTCCTCTTTAAGAGTTTGGATACGATTCTCCCCATCCACCCTCCTCAGCATCTCATCCTGCAGCTGCTTCCTGGCATCGCCCAAACTGGTGTCCAGCTAGGAAATCAAAACAGGAACTAAATATTAGTACAAAGCAATGCAATGCACAAACATTCGCATAAACTGGCGGCTGTGGCTGTGGACTGGGATGGTTATTGAGACTGTCCTTTAATCAAAATGTCTGAGTTTAAGCGGCCATGGCAGAACAAGTGTGCCCTGCTGAGGCCAGTTGGAGAAAGACTTAAGAATTTTTGTATTTTATTTCACCAACAGAAAATTATACAAGTCTTATGAGACTCTCTGAAATCCCCACTGAATTAATTAAAAATGAAAGGCCAGAAGTTAGAACTAAAAATAGATGCACAGCATTTAGTATCACAAAGTGGAAAACACAGAGATGTATAAGGGACAAACTGAGAGCTGATTAATGATTTTACATGATGACTAAAGACAGATTGAGCCCAGATGTGTTTCCACTGAATTTTAAGTTGACCTGCTTGTGCTTACTTTGGCAACCTGTGCCTTCAGATCCCTGTTTTCCACCTCAAGGTTACGCTTTTCTCCCAAAGCCGTTGTCAAAGATGCATCCTTTGAGTTGAGCAAGGCCTCCAGGTCTTTAAGCCTCTGCAAAGCTCCTGTTAGATCAGACTCCTTTTTAGTATTCCTGAAATGACAAAAAAGAATCAGGTGTCAAATAACATCTCTCTGGATATGTTTTTAGTATTGATAAAAAAAAAAAAAACATGTCAGCAAAAAGAATCATTCATTTTGTTTTATGACTTAAGTGAAAAATTACACTATCTGACCAAACAAACATAAGCTATTTTTAAATAAGGATGTAGCCTGGATGAAACAGAAACAGGGGAAAGACCTTGGTGTTTCCAAGCCTGCGTATGACTCACAGACCACAATGGTCTGCGTCCAATCCCATGTATCTGGTAGCCACAAGCCACAGCCTTTGGTGTTTATCTAAAACGCTGCCATGGCAACAGTGTGGCTTTGCCAAACACACAACCGTCATTTTCTCAATATTTATGGAAAAATAATGAAAGCAAGAGTGGAGCACTCTAAACACTGCCACGTATTGTGTGTAATGATTACTTTGGTGAAGGAGGATAAATGGGGAAAGAGTTAGTCATCAGGCCTGGGATGTGGCAGCATGGGAAGGAGTCGGAGTGGAAGTCCAACGTCAAACTGCAGTGAGCAATGAGGAGGGTATGCTACAGGGAGTGGCCCTGGCACCAGGGTAATGTGAATGGCAGAGTGTAGTTAGTAAAAGTTAGACAAACATAAGCAAAGAAGAACTAAAGAGTAACTATGATCTATGGCTGTACTCTAGATGCACAAATAATTTTAATATTCACAGTTCAATCACAAACCCCTAAACTTGTGCATTATTAAGCAGACAGATCACATTAGTGGAGAGAGATTCAGTTTAGTAAAAGGGTATTTCCAAGACCACAAGGCAGTCGTTTCCTCACCATGACCATCAGCTATTACACAACACACTTGTGCCTTTTCATTTTGATAATGAAGAGTGTATCAACCCATTTAGTTGTATTTTTGACCAAAAGTGTTCTCTCAGGTTTTGTTATGTAATATCTGCAGTCACATTGTGAACACCCACAAAGAAAGCATGGTTATTTGAACTTAATTCACATACAGGTGCTGCACATCCAGGTGCTGCTAAGAAATCCAGGCCCCACACCCTGACCTGACATCCTGTTTGAAAGGTTTGAGAAAATATTCCACTCAACTGGCACCTCCTCTGCAAACACAACACAAGCTGCTATCAGATTAAGATGTTGCCTAGGATGGTGTGCTGTAACCTACCTGGCTTTCAACTCTTTGTAGTCCTCTCGCAGCTTGCCCAGCTCCAGCTGCAGTCTTGCACGTTCTTTGGCCACTGAGTCCAGAGTCTGACGGGCATCAGCCAGCTCGGTCTCATAGGCAGCCTTCAGGCCTGTCAGCTCCCGGCTGATCTCTGTCTCAGACTCTGTGATGCGCACACGCAAGCCAGCATTTTCAGCCTCCAGAGAACGAACCTTGTCGATGTAGACAACCAGGCGATCATTGAGGTTGCACAGGTCCTCCTTCTCCTGAAGCCGAGTGATGCGGTTGGGGGATAGTGGTGAGTTTGCATTTCTGGAAGTGTTTTTTGGTGTTGCCATTGCACGTATCTGCTGCTGTTGTAGAAAGAGACAGGGTCACTTTCTGATATCTTTTTTCTTTCAAAGCACCATCAGTGCACATTTTAGTCTTATTTTGGTCAACGCAAACTGCAAAAACTTACATTAATGTATATAGTTTATACTCAGTACACTGAAAACAGGATTTTACAGTGGGAGGATAGAGAAAGTCATACAAATAAAGATTTGACATCCACCTTTGTTTTAATTAAAATAAGTCCAGAAAGAGTGAAAACTTGCCTAATCTATCTATAAAGGCATCTTTTTACTTCTGAAGAAAAGCGTGCATCCGTGAACTTACATACAAGTTAAAATGGCAAGTTTAGAGTTGAAAATATTCACTGTACAATAGGCACAATTTCCCCAAACTTCCAACTCATTTGAGTGCAACAACATTATGTACACAAAGATAAAAACTACAATTAATGAAAGTACTGGGAGTGGTTAACAGCTCCACCCAATAGTCAAATTAATACCCCTGCACAAAAGATGATATCTTTTACCTTTTTAAGTTCGTCAGAAGAAGAGAAACAGTCCTCCAAAGACGTCTGATGACTTCTGTGCTAATTCCCTTTATAATCTTGTGATTCGAGTGTCTCTTTGAGTTCTCCGACACTGCTCAGCCTGTTATTGCACTGTCTGCAAACTCATCTGAGTGCCAATGTAGGAAAGAATGAGATGGGAGGAGAGGAGAGAGGCTGGCCTCAAGTCTGGCACTTTGTAGGTGGTTATTCCTCTCTCTCCATCCCTCACTCCCTCTCTGTCTCTCTCACTGTAATGGGTGTGCGATCTGAATCAATGAGTCACTCTCAACTGAAATAAATGCAGAATCCCATGTGATACGAACAAGGGACCATTTAAAACAGATCTATTTTCCCGAGTGTTGGGTTCAACTAATTTACACAGTTTGATTCAAACTCCACTTCTCATACTTTTCAGTGAAGTTAAAATGAGTTTTAAAAGAGGTTTTAGACTGTTTTGACCCTTAAATACAGATGTGAGGTTTATGTTCTATTGACTTAAGAGAACGTATTCTTGATTTCTTTCCCTTCCTCTACTTATTTCAGCATATTTAACTTCCGAAACCCCATCAGTTTAAATGTAGGCTGAACAACCAAAGTTGGTTAAAACCACAGACATTAAATCCTACTGGAGATGCAAATCTTGCCAAAAAATACCAAACATGTCTTGCCAAACTGTGTGGAAATGTGTATAAAACAAAGGAATAGTGCAACCGCAAATGCCAATAAGTCTTTCATTTGAATATTTCATTCAGTGTGAGTATGTTGAAAATGAGCCTTGTGATTCTGACAGAAATTACAAGGGGAAAACTGAATGTTAATCCCATTTCAGGTATGTGTAAATGGTATATTTCTAGCAGATTATCAAGCAGATGCCAGTTACACATTTTCTTTTTGGAAATGTACACTTGTAAAATTCAACTTTTAATAAGTTTGCAGTCAGTAAGAAGCAATTGCAATGATCAACACATTCCATTATCAACATATTTTATTGAGTATGTTGGATCCTGATGCTGGGAATATCTCAAATATTTGGAGGTTACATCAGACTCTTTGCCTTGTGACCAGTGATCAGGGGACATAGCCTCAGTGCAGATGTGACTATGACTGCCTCCTGTTGTATCTATTAAAGAAAACACCTGCAGGTGGCACCAATTCATGAAAAACACAAAACAAAATACTGGTCAGTGTACCGGGGCAATGAAATACTTGTTGGTGTATCAGGGCCTGGGAATGTTCTTAATGTTTCAGCTAGGCATAGTGAAGCCAGACCCTTTGGCAAAACCCTTTGGCTTCAAGCATTTTGGCAGTTTGTGCAGTAATCCCAAGCCATCTTCTGCACAATTTCAGAAACCCAGTTTTCGAGAACATAAGCCTCCAGAGAGCAGCCGACAACTCACTGGACTTCATGGGGGGGCTCTCTGAGCTGCCTAAGCAGGAGTTTAGCTGTCCAAACTAAACTAATGGTTCTCTGCAGCTTTGTTCCTTTGGTTGATTGGCAATCGTGACCCGCCATTGGAGGATCCAACTGGCCAGCTTTGCACAGTGTTAGAGTGGGCAGTTTCTCCGGCTGATGGCATGTTGGCAAAATGTCGGCTGAACACCTCTCCACCCCACAGCCCCAGTGCTGCAGCAGGGTTCCACAACTCTCTCCCAAGGCACAGCAAAAGTACAAAGTATAAATCTACAATGTTAAAAAATACAATGTTTTAATTCATTTGTTTTTTTGTTTAAAGACCACATCTATCATAAAAGTAGCTTTGTGAATAACCACTG
>JANJYQ010169901.1:0-23959 GCA_024605255.1 Rastrelliger kanagurta | reverse complement strand
ACACACACACACACACACACACACACTTTTGGCTCACTTGAAAGGTGATCGTGTATATTGTTGGAGTTTACAGAGATAAACTTTAGCACCTTAATGTCCAGTAGAGGTCAGGGTGGCTGTCAATAACTTTACCTCATCAGTCACTCAAGCAGAGTAGGATGTAAAGTACATAATAGATAATAGAATGAAGAAGAATCATTAGATAACACACCAAAACAAAGACACTTGACTGCACTACAGTTAAGATCACTCTGCAATCCACAAACTAATAGTCAATAGTAATTACATTTGTAACACTGCAATGCGAGACGCTCCTGTAAGGACAGAGAGGTAAAGGAAGTGTACAAATCCTCACCTGCTATTCAAAAAGAGGACACCCCCTTCCTCTTTTTGCCTTGACTCAGACATTGTCTTGATTTGTTGCGTGGTGTACAGGTATTGATGTTGAAATGTTCTCACATGAATTTACCTCTTTAGATCACAAATAGACCCTTCAGAGCCCCCCCACCTTCTTCTGCCCAAACTCCATGTGCATTTATTTTTACTCTAATTTTTTGTTTTTAATCTGTATATATGATTACACTTTTTACTTGTCAGAAGCAATGATAATTCCAGGATGCTGTCCTCAGTCTTTACTGTGTTCCCACCGGAACAGGTTGGTGACTGGCTGGGGACGTGTTGCACATTCCTTGAGCTCAGGACTTATTGCTTGTGTTGTTTTGTGGATGCTGCGAGGTACAGCTGATCTTGTATTCTCCCCAGCAGAGCAGAATATGTTGAACATGGCCTGAAACCCCTTTGCAAAGCTGGTTTGAATTGTATGTGAAGAAGAGGAAGAAGAAGAATTTTTCAGCATCAACCTGTCAGTCCTCTGTGTTATTCATTCTCTGTTGTTTTGACTGTAATGTTACTGTTCAGAGACTACCTAACTCATGTCCAATTCTTGTCATCTCTCTTAAGCATGTGTATTAAACACGCAGACGTTTTTCAGTTGGTATGTGAAATAGCTGCTGCTGGAATAGGAATACCTCCAGTTGATTTAAATTTCGCATGGGGCCTGACATTATTACATGACTTTTTACACCAAACACCACAATGACCTGTAACATCTGGAGACTGTACATTAAAATTAGATGAAAACAACAGCGTATTAAGCAACAAATGTGATGTGCTGCCAGCATCAAGACGAGAAAGTTTGTATGACAAATCTGACTCAACTTCATGGTGCGTGGTGCAGTGAAAACTGTTATGTTGCCTGTATTATTGGGCAACATAACAGTTTCCTGGTATTTAAAAGGAATGAAGCACTTAGACACACTGTTGTTTCGTGCTGTTATTGTTACAAACTGCCAGAAACAACAGGACCAAAGTCAAGCCTCCAAGCACCATGTGTTCAAGCACACAACTGACATGTCAACATGTACTGTATTGATAAGATGGCTTGCAGGGTGTAGATTGGAGTTTCTAGTTCCTCAGACACTGGCCTTGTATCACTTCTGCATCTTTTTCTAATTTGAAAAGGGTGAATTAATCCCTTGGCCGTGTCTTTCAGAAGGACTACTTATTTACCCAGAGTGTGACTGTATGTAGCATGTACATAGATGATCCCTCACTCTGTATATACAAAAAGTGTACAGGTTTGATACAGCTATTCACATTCTGGCTTTTTTGCTTTTCTTTAATGAAAGTCATAGCAATATTTCTGTAATCAATAAAAAGCCAAGGTAATAGGATGAATATGATTGCATTTGTGTTTATTTAGAGAGGGGATGACTGTGAATGATCAAACTGTGAGACTTGACTAAACTGATGACAGGTTTTGTTTTTTATTTTCTTTGCTGTTGTAACATGTTGGATCCAAACGACTGGAGTGTAGTACCATGTTGCAAAGGAGTATAACACACTGATTATTTTGATTTTTATCAATGAAAGCCATAAAGGTCATATTAAGGTGACAAAGGTCTGTTTGTGTGTGAGAGAGGTGTGTACCATGCTTGAACACAGACCTTTAGAAGCAAAGGGGATGTATACACCTAATGAAAAATAAAAATCATGTAATTACTTTTTTCTTGTCACAAATCTTTTGAAAATGTTTTAATCTAGTGTGACAGATGGCATCATCTACAACATTTACACAAAACAAATATTTATTTATGCTACTCAAAAGTTTCACATCAAATTTGATATTTAAATACAATTCTACGTTTCATTTAGGCTCTGTCAATCTATCAATTATGTTTGTGTGTGTTGTCACTGATGCCTTACACTATACTGTATGTGAGCCTTTTAAACCAAATGATCAAGCTATCCTGACTATTTGATCTAAGGAAAGGAAGAAGAGGGGCTTGTGAAAACATCCATAAACAGAATACACAGGTGTATGTATATTACTCATGTTAGCAAACCATGCATGTTAAAATTTAGAATGTTCAACCTCTACACAGTGTGATTTTGACAACTCTCACAACGCTCACAGTGTTTAAAAAGAATTATAAATAATTACTAATATCTATGACTGAGAACAAAACAAAGGGATTGTCTTTATTGTCAGTGTACAGCCTTGGGAAAAGAGTACCCGTTGAAACACACAGGAGGTTTCATGACAGTGGTTTCCTTATCCCTTTTCACAGTTATGTCTTTAATGCGTTTTACATGGAATTACACCCCTAACCCATTTCTGTCAGTCTCTTATCCTGACTGTGTCTACAGATGTTGTTATCGTTGTGAACTCAGTCCTCCCTTGCTGTCTGTTGCCACAGCCAATAACTGAAAGAATCTCAGATGATCAGGAGTGAAATTATTGTCCATTGATGTTCATTCAAATACAGTTTCATTCTTTTAACGATCCTTTAGGTGAGACCTTTTGGCTCTTGGTGACAGAAGCAACTGTGGTCTCACCCTCAGACATCTGAGAGTCAGAGGTCCATGGGTTCCATCCACACAGAACTGTGGGAACAGCGTAGCTCCGAAACTAGAAACGTACACATACAGTGCATATGGTTAATACAAAGACACAAAGACATGATTATATACATATGTAAATTCCTTACTTTTTTTCTTTTGTGTCTGTGAATATAAATATGCATCATGAATGATTACCTGTCTGTTCATGAAAATATATACAATGGGGTTGTAGACGGTGCTACTTTTAGCAAAGTAAACAGGTATAGTGGCAATCAGGGGATCGATATGTAGACTTGAGTCTATGATGACACTGAGAGCCATGGCAGCATACGGCAGCCAAGTGACCAGAAAGGTCAACACCATCACCACTACCATACGTGCCACCTGCACCTCCACACGGTTTGTGCTGCCGGCCTCAGACACCTGCAGCTTGGTCACCTACAGGACACCACAATAAAAGCAAAAGTATTATATCAATAAACTAAAAAAAAAAATCTTTTCTCCAGCTCTCACCTGACGGAGGGTCCACAAGAGTTGTGAATAGGACACCATGATGATGGAGAAAGGCACAACGAAGCAAAAGAAAAAGTATATGATGATGTAGGACATGTTTCCAACATCCCTGCTATACCAGTTTGGAGCACAAGAGGTCTTGATGCCTTCAAGTTCATAACTGCCCCAACCAAACAGAGGTGGAGTGTTCCACACAAATGACCACACCCAGGAAAGCACCACTCCAGCAACTGCATGCCTGGAACACAACAGAGGTAATGTATCACATTCTGGTGAAGCAATCACAAGTTTCATACTTTTGTGTTTCATGCTCTTGTGTTCTGCTTAATGAAATCTCAATGATCCTACCTGGTCTGGAACATTACAGCACCCATGGGATAGCATACCACTATGTATCGTTCAACTGATATGACTCCAATTGTGCACAGACTTGCTATACCTGGCAGAAAAGAAGGAATAAAGAAAGACTTAATGCACTTTTTATTCCACTACATGTATCTGACCATTTACTCATTTCAGATTATGGCATAAAACTCATTTGATAAGCTTATAAAATAAAATACAATATGGTATTGAGAATAAACAGTGGTTCCCAATGTTTTTGGCTTGTGACACCTCAAAAAAAAAAAACAAAAAAAAAACAAAACAGTTACCACAAAGAGTGATTTCCCCATAAATGTATCAGCTATCATCCATGCACCAAATATCAACAGATATTTGCTGCATATAAAGTAGTAAAATGTCAGTTCTACCCTAACCAGCTATAAAATACTGCAGTGCATATGTAATGATGCACAAGTATTATCAATCTAATGAAATAAAATATAATCAGTCAGAATGGTAATTTTGTGGAGAACAAATACTTTTACTTGTGATTCTACATTGTGCTGATAATATGACTGTATAGGATCTTTTACCAATGGCGTATGCTACATTGTCAGGTACCCATATAAACAATGAAACAGGTTTTGTTCACTGTACTCCTCTTCTCCAAATGAGTGAAGAATATCACAATATAAGTGATAGGGAACAAGATTCACAGGCTTTGTTTTGAGCAGTAACGTATTTATAGATTTTTGCAGCTGAATTTGTCCTCCATCAGTTACACTGAAAGTGCATTATGAAAGGATCTTCTGAAGGACATGGACAGAATGAACAGTATGAACAGAAGAATGATTACAACAAGAAAGTATGTTTCAGTGTCCATTTAGTTACCTGACTGCAAAAGATCTGACTCCTTCCTCCACCACTGTAAAAATGGTTGCAAGTAAATCTGCTCCGTTGCTCCATATTGGACTCACCAAAGAAAGCTACAGCAAAGCCACCTAATATGCAGCCCACACGTCCCAGGCTGAAGTATCCCATGGCACTGTTCACTGTGGTTGGCAGACCTCCAAACACAGCACAGCCCAGGTCGCATATGGCCAGATTAACCAGGGCATAACTGAGTGGCTGCCTCAGCTGTCTGTGTTTTACAGTCACCACGATCACCAAGACATTGAGGATGATCCCACCAACAGAGAACACACCCATGATAACTGCCAGTATTGTGTAGCCAGTCCGAGACAGAAGCTCTTCATTCATTGAACTCTGGGAGGATGAGGAGGAGTTTTCATGTAGGACCAGGTGCTTCATTTTTGCTCAGTGGGAATATTTGCTGATGCTACAAACTGCTTCCTAAAATGGAAATAAAGTGTCAGTAATCAGTTTACAACTTCATTTCAAATCAAGTTAAACTAAAATGTCCAATGGTCAAAGCAACAGCTTCACATATAGGTAGGTGCTGAATAAAAAAAAAAAAAAATCAACAACCAACAACCAAAGAAGTCCTCGTCTGCAGCTGATGAATGATGGTTGTCCCAGTACAGCTCAATGAAAAGATCGAGAAGAGGACCCTCTTAATAAACCCAATAAGGGGAGAGGGGCCCTAGATCATGATATTTAAATCTTGAAAACTAAATCTCTAGATCCGGATTGTGAAGACAATAATTCTGCCTAATATCCTGTAAGACTGCACTTTCCATGATTGCTGGATTTACAGTTGCCACTGAGTAATGAAACAGGGATTCAGTAGCATAATGTGGGTTTTAGGATCAGGGTTAAATGCATTGTATGCTGAGGCACACAAGAAGCATTGTTCATAATGTGTTTATTACAGAGATAGGCTGCATATGAACTCTGTGAGGTATTGCTTTCAGACTGCCTGATTTACAAACAAAATATGGCAGCTATAAATAAGTGACTTTCGAACTCAATCTTCAGTGACGACACAATGTATAATAACAACTGCAATTTTTGAAATGTTCATGAAGGGCAAACTTTTTTCTTAAGAAATCTACAATATGAAAGACATGTTATACCTCCTAGAAAACATATCCGTCCACCTCAGGCATAACACACTTATATAATATTACCCCTTTTTTCAGACATTCAGTCATTCTTGTAGCACCCTGTCACTGACAATATGAACACAATATAAGTAGTAAGTAATCTACAGAGTTTTTCACTACTTTTCTATCATTTTTGAAGAAAATGGCACTATCATTGTCGGCTGTTTGGCTGTCACTGTCTCCAAAAGATTTATTGCTTTTAGACTTTATCTTGATGGACCCTGTCTAATATATAAAAACAACAAATAAAAATGTGAAATAAAGACAGAACTTGCCTGTTTTTGAACTTGGCTCCTCTAGAGTCTCAAATTATGTTACCTTACTCTTTGTGGTGTCATTTAAGGCAACAGTACATGAAACAGAACAGCCAGAAAAAGTAATAAATGTGACAGCATAGCAAGTCAAACCAAGGGATACACCCAAATCATAACTTTTTTGCTAAAAATAATATTTCTATTTTGAATCTATATAGTTTATAGTATCAGGGATATGCATTTAATCCTGAGACTAAAAATAAGATTTTTAAGTAATAAATAAATAATATTTTTTTTGTTTATATGTTGCATGTTGGCCACTACAGGCATGGCAAAAATGGCCATGAATTGATTAAAATGTTGTGTGTTATTCTTTTACAATAGCATTGTCTCATATTATGTGATTAAGAACACTTCAATTAACAGCTTTAAACTGTGAAACTCAATTTGACACATTTTAATGCTTTATAGGCCTACATCTCATCACATGCATCTCAAAATGTTATCGAGTCATTTTTGATTGTCCTTTGCATTTTTGAATTTTCCAAAGTTTTGAGGCACGTTTAAGCTGTCAAAAATGTTTTGTCAGAATAAAAAGTGCAAAGTCCCCCTCCCTGTCACTAGAGGGCGGTAAACCCATAGGTCTGCTGCAGCTTTGCTTTTAACCGGTTGTCTGTTAGCAACGGTCCCATCAACATGGCTGCCTCCGTGAGGAAAACAGCGCACGACGTAGAAACGCGAAAGCGGACTGATGATGTGCTTTTATCGGAAGGGATCGATTTTAACTCCCTGCTGCTGTCTCAGGTTGTGCTGGATGGACTGTCCTCCGCCGGCTTTCAGAAACCATCCCCGATCCAGCTCAAGGCGATACCGCTGGGCCGCTGCGGGCATGGTGGGTCTAGTGTGTGTGTGTGTGTGTGTGTGTGTGACGCGCGTGACGCGCGCGCGAGAGGGAGAGAGTGTGAGAGCAGGCAGGTTGAAGTTTAGCTTTAATAAGGACACAATTGAACTCAAATATATTTAGAAACAACATACAACCTATTTTGGAAATTTCAGCTGATTACGATATGCTTTATATAACTATGAAGTTTAATTTTTCACCCTACATATTAACATCTACAGCATCTTCTAATTTAAACAGCTGTGGGTATTTAGAGCTGAAATTATCAATTTGAAAAAAATAAATAACGTTAACCTCTACTATACTGATAGCTTATTTATACTAGTTTGTCATTTTGAACATGTGTTATGTATTGCCATAAAAGTAAATGAACTATTTTGTTACTCTGACATTGTATTCTGGTAAATAACCAAAGTAGGTCCAGTAAAAATAGTTTGACACGATTTCTCAGAATCACGAACAACATTACACCAAAACTATCTGTATGGGCACGAGATGTGGTTAAGAACATCAGTTTTTGGGAACTGAATCATTTACTGCGGTTAAATATTTTACTATCCATCACCAACATGGCCAATCCCACATGCATAACCAACAATGCTGCCAGGATAGATGGTATAACCACACCCAACCTCACATGACTAAACACTTGAGCCATTGCAAGCAGTGCAGTCTCAATAGCACAGCACACACTCAGTCAATCACCACTTTACCATAATGTCATGCTATGCCTTCACTGAGGCATAGCAGGGCTTGTTTTGGGAAAAGCCTAATGTCAGCTGCCTTAGCAAGTCTGAATGTGTACTGCTGTGTGTCACTTTCCATGGTTGTTATTCCTACATACAGTGATGGAAAAAAGTTTTTGGACACCCTATGCATTTTTAAAAACTTAAAATTGATTGCTTTCATAAAGAGTATTGGGTCATGTTGGTACCCTGGGGGTCATACTTTTTATTAAAAGACACAATTTTTGTTGCTGTGCTTCATGTCTATATAAAATCAGCAAATTTGAAAGTTCCTCAGAGACAAAACACAGGAAACATGCCCGAGGATACAGATTTTTAGCCCACTGAGATTGTGTACATTTTTAAGGGTGTCTGAAAACCTTTTTCCACCACTGCAGATACAATTACATCCATCTTGCTGGTTGCCTGTATAGTACAAAATTTTTCTCCAGCAGTCACGAAGCACAGGCCACTTAATCACTGCATACTTGAAGTAAACAGCAATGATTAATCGGACAGTTTCATGGAGAGGAGGCCTTTGATTTGATGCAGCAGATTAGCCACACTAGATATGAAGCATCAATGTTGTAAAAAGTCAAGTCTAATTAATTGTGGAAGCCCAAATTGTGATTGGTATTCGGGCTAATTGTGCATCGTCCATCTGTTGTTTTTCAGATTTGATTGTACAGGCCAAGTCTGGCACAGGGAAAACATGTGTGTTCTGCACCATTGCTCTGGACTCTCTGGTCATGGAGAATACTGCAACTCAGGTGAGTGAACTTACTCAAGATATGATAAGTATTTTTCCCCGTGTTTGCCCATTTTTCTTAAATCTCAGTGATGGAATAACTGTTAACTTTCCAACATATAATGCAGAAAACAAAAGGTGTTATTTTGAAGTTTAGCACTCTTCTCAATTTCACCATCAACAGATGGTCATGGGTAGTAATCACTTTGGTTTTGAGGGTCTTAATCTGATGAGTTTAAGCTGCTCAGTGTCAAAAGTATAAGTGAAAGAGGACAGTTATTGATAAAGCAGAGGTAGAGGTCTGGTCTTGTTGATGAACTGACTGCATTTTAGTGCACTGTAATCTCATTAGCTGTAGGGTCTTGATTGATTGGAAACTGCACAACAGCTGTTTGTCCTTAATCTGCTCCCATACAAATTAAAGTGGTTATTGACATCTTAACTTTCTTCATACCCTTTTTCCTCCTGCAGGTTCTTGTGCTGGCTCCAACACGTGAGATAGCGGTGCAGATCCACTCGGTTGTGATGGCAATAGGCTGTGCCATGGAGGGCCTGGAGTGCCATGTTTTCATCGGCGGCAGGCCTGTTAGTCAGGACAAGATCCATCTGAAGAAATGCCATATTGCTGTTGGCTCACCTGGTAAGAGGCCAAACACTGATAGCATAACCTGTTCATATAATCATCATGCTGTTACTTGAGTTTCGTAAGTAACTATGCTCCTGGTTATGTACACAGGTCGTATCAAGCAGCTTATCGAGCTCGGCATATTGTCCACCGCCAGCATCAGACTGTTTGTTCTGGATGAGGCTGACAAGCTGCTGGAGGAGGGCAGCTTCCAGGAACAGATAAAGTATGATGCACAGAAATATCTGTATTTGCATGTAATGAGTGACATGATATGACAGCAGGCTGCTGTAGCAAGCATGGATCATGATTCAACCATCTCTGTTGCGTTTCAATTGCACACTGTTCCATATTTGACTGCCCTTGACTGAGAGTACTAACTGACCAAAAGTGGTGTGTCTTAACGGTATTATATAATCCCCTCTTATAGTTGGCCTAGTAGCTATGGTCTGCTTTCTGTTTTTGTATGCATATGGGAGGTCATTGATGTAAAGGGAAAAAAGAATAGGCCCAATGATAGAACCCTGCAATACCACCACTGCGCACATTCAATATGGTGATGTAATCCTCTCAACAACAACACACTGTTTTCTGTTTGTTATATGTGATCTTATCCATTTGATGGCCTGCTCTGAGAAATTATGAAGTCTTTTTTTTTCCTTTTTCTAATGCAAATTGATATTATCAGACCAGATGCTTTCTACAGAGCTGTAATCTTATCAACCTGTGTTTTAGATAAAATATTATTTACAAAAAAATACATGTTTAATAATATCTGATGACTTAAAAAAAAGACTAAAATGTTGACAATTTTCATAGACTAAGAGTATACTTGATACATGATAAACATCTAACAAGGACATTTGATAGTGGACTAAGACTAAATTAAAAAAATCCAGCTGACAAAATTAACAGTGATTGATGTTTGTCCTTTTTTATGGCTGTGTTTCTGCTCTGCATGTTCCAGTTAACTTTGTAACATCTGTTCAGAGACTATAGATGGAAACAGCCTCTTGGCACATTTACAGCAGTGTTTCCTAATGCACACTGCCCCTGTTAAATAAACCAATAAATAAATAGAAATAAAATAAATTGACAAAATCAATCATCCATCTCTCCCTGCTTGTCACTCCTGCACAGCTGGATCTTCTCCTCGCTGCCTGTCAACAAACAGATGCTGGCACTCTCTGCCACCTACCCAGAATCCCTCGCTCAGCACCTTACGCGATACATGAGAGAGCCCACATTTGTCAGACTCAATCCCGGGGATATGGGCCTCAAAGGTAAGTTTCTCGTCATGCTCAAGTGGAAAATGTTTTACTTGAAGAGTTCAAAAATCAGTAAAATTACTTAATGTTTGGAAAATGATGTTATGTACCGTATTTTCAGTACTATAGGTTGCTTCGGAGCAGTGGCGAGGCTAGCCCTTTTTGGGGGGGGCTCAAGCCCATCCAAAACTTGCCTTAGTATTATTCACGTCTTCAAATCATAGGCCTAAATATTTTTTTCGCAAACCTGTTTCATTTGGAGATGAGGAAATGGTAGAGGCTCAAATGGGCCAGTAAAATCAAGCACAACCTCCACGTGCATCTCCTGTGTTTGTTTGGTGGGTGGGTGCATCTAACATGTTTCCTAGAGGCAGCAGTTAACCTGTGGTGCAGTTGTATCCACATGAATTTTAGGACCTTGACGTAATCTGGTTGATATTAAACAGGTAGTTGACCACAAGACGATTTTATCAGTGTCCCTTCTTATGTTTAAGTTTGAAAGTGATGAGTAGGATGACTAGCTATGGCACTAGCTAGCACTAGCTATTCAATTGCAAGTAGTAACTTCTTGTCCTTATGTCACTGTCTGCGAAGAAGTGAATTGGTCCGGGTTACTGCTGGGCTATTATTGCCGAAACACAGGAGTTTTTTATGTAAAAGAATTTGAAGAAAATGCATTTTTTTAAAAAATAAAACTATCTGTTGTGTTTTGTATCTCCATGGCAGCGGTATTACGGAGATGGCGGTGGTGCCATTTTTTCCGCAATTTCTTAATATCAAACCTAATGTAGGCTACTCTAACGAGAGTATATAACACACTGAAAAGTACAGTCACATAGCAACATTAATAACAGTTTAATAAAATCATTTCTTCTTGTATCTACTGTAGGATACAATCTTAAATAGCGTACTGGAACATTGAACCCTTTGCAAATCTGCTTTTTCATAGATAGATATGTATTTGTTGTAAGTTGTTATAGCCTACTGCATTACCTTGTCTTTTTGGTGGACAGTACAAAGAAGGGGAGATGAGGATAGCAAGAGAGAGAGAAGAAGATGAAACAGGTGAGAACATGAACAGGTAGTGAAACTGCTATAATAATAACCATCTTTTTGGCCACATTGCATTTGCCCATATTTATTTACTCAATGTTTTAAAACTGCTGTGTCCCACTGCACATGGTTATAATGGTATAAAATGCCTACATTTGCTGTATTTACCCCAGAAATTGGCCCACTGATTGTTTGCTTTATTTTATTTAAAGGTTTATAAGTACTTCCTTACAAAACGTTTGTATGAAAAGAGGGAGAGAGGGCAAGAACAGGATGGAGAGAGAGGAAAGACAGGGTGCAAGAGCTGGAAGAAGCAGGTGAGAAAAGTGGATATATTGTTAACCAGCTTACTAATTACATATAAAAAAAAGTGCATTATATCTAGAGTCATTTCATGGATGACTTTGTAATCTCTCTTAAAATATTTGTTTTTTTTTTTACTAAGAAATTTATAAATCCATAATTACCACATGTAATTTACATAAAAACAAATAAACATTTCAATAGTGTGTAAATATGATACAGAAATACTGTACTGTCCATGGCATGGAGGAAGGTGGTTCATGTATCAATGCATATTAAATCCTATTTAGAGTAAATACAGTCAAATGCAAGACAGAGCCCTGTTATCACTGTTAGCTTGTCTGCGTTATGCTAGTGGTGTTGCTCAGAGCTACAGATGTGTTCATGGTCAAAGTTAAATCTTGGGCACAGCGGTTTCTGCCAGTTGTCCTGCAGCTACACAATATATTGTAGTCTGTATTTTTTCATGTGTGAGAAATGCAGTGTTTGGTGGGAGTGTGTGACAAAAGACTGTAAAGAGTGACTGTCATGCTCAATGTGTGACATTTGAGAGCCCTGTACTCCTCTGATGACAGACTGCAGCTGACAGCAAAGGCTCTGTGATGCACTGCAACACAACTGAATGGAGACTGTGAATGTACGGAGTCTGCGCGAGTCTTACTGCTTATTTTCAGTGTGAAAATAACGAACATGTGAAATTACTGTGTATATTTTAAAATATAAGTCGCAGGACTGGTCAAAACAATGAAAAAAGTGTGACTTATAGTTAGAGAAATACAGTATTTATAATTTTGTTTACATTTTTATACCATACATTTTCAAAACTTTATAAATTACCTGCTGTCCTGGTAAACAGAGACTCCCAAAGTCAACTGATTGCATAATTAAGTTTGTAATGTGACATGTGATATTGTCAGGTGATTGACAGCAAGCAGAGAGTAACATAAAGCCCAAAATAAACATTAAGCTGTACAGTACATATATATATATCTTGTTCTTGTGTGCCCCCTGCCAGGCCTGAAGCAGTATTACAAACTGTTGCAGTCCCATTCGTTACCTCACAAAGTGTTTGAGGAGAAGGTGCAACACTTGCTGGAGCTGTTTAGTAAAATACCATTCAACCAAGCACTAGTGTTCTCCAACCTGCACACAAGGTAATGTGTGATGTAATGTTCCTCTCCTCTTCAGATGTATGCTCTGGATCATTATTTATATATATAAAATCTTTGTGTTATGTTGAATTAATAGTGAACAGGTGTTGGCTCTGAAAAAAATGATGCATCTTGAGAAACTTTAATACTGATTTCTCCCTTAGGGCACAGCACCTGGCAGACATCCTGTCCTCCAAAGGCTTACCTGCTGTTTGCATCTCAGGTGAGGCATGCTTTAGAAAAGTTGTCAAATGATAAATCATTCTACCTCTACAGTTACCACTTTTAAATATAGTTATTGCTTAATCATTTGGTGTATTAAAACTACAATCAAAATATCCTAGATCATATCATACATTGAATGTCTTGTTTTGTTTGGCCAAAATGTAAAAAGAAATATACACAAATATTTTAATTTATTGTAATGTAAGAACCAGATAAGCAGCACAGTCATATTTAAGAACCTGGAACCATCATGTTTGGCAGTCTGCTTTGTGTTAGTGTAAATTTGAGTTTTTACTGGTGGTCACACATCACTTCAGGGTCAGGTAATTTGTCACAGACCTTTTTTCATCATCTATCACATTTCATTCACAGTTCATTTACTAAACAAAAGGATGTATGTATCCCAGTGTATTTCAGTTGACGTGAGCTGACACAAAATGACATGTCATGTACCTGTGCAGGTGGTCTGAGTCAGGACCAGAGACTGGAGGCCATGTCAAAACTGAAGCACTATCAATGCAGAGTGCTCATCTCCACTGATCTGGTAAGACCCAGACATTGGATGCTGAGTTTCATAAATCATCCATCACTGGCATCCATCTATTTTTCTCTGACCCTTGTTTTTTTTTTTTTTTTTCATCAGACTTCCAGAGGTATAGATGCAGAAAAAGTAAACTTGGTGATTAACCTGGACGTGCCACAGGACTGGGAAACATACATGCACCGAATTGGACGGGCTGGCCGCTTTGGTATGTCTCTGATACACAGCAGTCACAGGCAACAGCAAGCACTGTTATTTCATATTCAGCTTTTACACCTCGTCACGTTCCAGTTAGGCAGACTAGATACATGACTGATGACAGGGAGCAGGGAAAGTGTTTGTATTGAATGTCACTCAAGGCTAAAAACGTTTTCCCTCCACTGATTCGACTGAGAATTGAAACGCTGATTATTCTGGTGATGGTTTCTTTTCTCCTGGTTATAACTTGTATAAAATGTATTCTCTTGTCTTTTTGTTCCCTTTTTAAAAGAGAATATCTGGGTTTTTTTTTTTTGCAGTTTTGGGGTGATTATATAACTATATTTTACCATAGAAATAAGATCCAGGTTGCAAAAAAAATGGAAATTCTCCTTTAAATTGCTTGACCAGAGAGCATTTCCTGGTTGTTTCTGACCACATTAAAAAAGCATTTAAGTGATTAGCTTTAATCTCTGGAGTATTAGCAGGTTTGACCTCCACCTAGCAAGGTCAATAGGTTCCTTATCATCTGCATTTCATTAGAATTACCTTGTTTTGTTTGTGCATCTAGTCAGAAACTGAATGTGATTAGCGTGCACATGTTGTCAGAGTGTGTGTGTTTGTGTGTGCACCTGCCGTCCTTGCTTGCACAACTCGTTCCCCCTTATCCTTTCCTGTTATGTGAATGGGTTCTAATCAGGATTAAATTTTCATTTGTAGGCACTCAAGGGCTGGCTGTGACCTACTGTTGCCATGGCGAAGAGGAGAACAAGATGATGGCTATTGCTCAAAAGTGTGGCCTGAGTTTAACTGCATTACCCTGTGAGTCCCGTCCACGTGTCAGTGAGCCTTTTTACATGCTACATGTTTATTGAAAGAGAGGGAAGCTATGAATATGAAACCATTATTTAATGCTGATGTGGAAAAGTAATTTCAGTCTCATCTGTCTTCTGTCCCTATAGCTACCATAGAGCCTACGTTGATGGATGAGCCTTGTGACTGGGATGTCTGCACTGAAGCCTCAATTCCAGGCCCACAATACCAGCTCTTCCCCAAGAAAGACAAGAGGAGACGTGCCAAGGTTGAAATTCCTGCCGACTCAGTTACAGATCAAACTGTGGAACAGAGTGGACAAAGAAAGCCAGAGAAAACCTATCCAGCAGTCAGATTGGGAACACACCAAGAAGAGAATCCCACAAAAGCATCCCCTGCAAAAAAAGCTCTCCCACCACCGACTCGAAAAGAACTACAAGACGCTCTGCCGAAGATTCCTCCGCTCAGCTCATTCAAGAGTTGCACATCAGGGTTTATGACCTTTGAGGAGGCTGAGCGGGACTTCCACACGTTCATTACCACTGGTTTAGGGAGATCAGTGGAGTTCATTAGGGAGTTCAGAGGTGCAGAAGACAGCCACACAGTGTCTGTCATGGTTGAGGATGACAGAACTCAAAGTGTCTCACGAAGCTGTAAACAGTATAGATCTGAGCTTTCACCTCCAAAATCAACTTCTGGTTCTTCAAGCTCCCAATCTGATATGGAGGACAGCCAACAGGATGATATGAAACTGCAGAAATTAGATATGACAAGAGGAGAAGAATACAACACAATCACCAATGAACCAAAAATAAATCACCAGAGAATCAGTGCAACAAGGGGCAGAGCCTTTTCTCCTTGTGAAAACTATGAATCAGCGCCAAGTATGATGTTGAGCAGGCAGACAGCTCCAGCACGAACTGGCAAAAACCAATCAAGAAAGATGAAAGAAGAGATTGGGAAACGGACCAAAAAGGTTTCTGAGAAGATGAGGAGGGAGCAGAAGAGGGAAAGGGATGATGAAGAAGAGCATGATGAGGAATGGGAGTGGAACGCTGAAACATACTGGAGAGACTGCTACGCAGCCTGGACTGATTACTACACCTCCATGTCTGCCTTTCAGGAGCAGGGTTACCACAGCTACTATGATGTAGCTCACAACTGGATGGCAGCTTATCGTATGAATGCTGTTTACATGGAAGAACTCATGAAACACTGATTTGTCTTTACTGTCTTCAAACATCATGTAATAAGAAAATGTGAGTCTTAACATCTCCTGCAAGAGTGTGACTGTGATATGAATTCGCATGTACAAATTTTTGCACTTCTGATCTGACTTACTGCACTTGACTGAGTACTTTCCAAGAAATGCAAACTATATGATGTATGTCACCATTACTTTTCTAATAAATTACCAGTTTGGAGCATATTTCAAAGTTACATTTGCTTTTTATTTCTGCACATGTACAGGTTGTGTTGAAAATATGTCTGCTTTATGTTCAAACTCACAGTATACAGGATATACACATCACCAGGTACTGATCTGAGCTAGTGTTTTAGGATGGATGTAAAACTGTAATCTAGCAGGGCACAGCAAGGTCAGATGCTCCACATGCTCCTGATTACTGGCTAATCAACCGCTACCTACCTTCCAGCCAATCAGTGCAAGACAACACAAAAGGCAAACACCCTTGAATACATTAATTTGAACCAGGAGCCCACTTGAGCATCTTTTAACAATTTGTAGCGTTTTTTACCAATTGTAAATCATCATTATGCAGCAAATGTGAACGCTCACTCTGAGCATCAGCGCTCCAACCTGTTGACGATTTGTCTATTTGAACAGAATATGTAACACTTAAGGCTTCATGAGAGGAAGCCTAAAAGGTAGGCTGAGTGATGGATGTGCACACTTTCTTGAACGAAACAACCTCGCATCATGAGACCCCCATGGATACGATGTTTCTTATTTTCAACTGCACAGTCTTAACTTTAACACTGGTCTTAGGTTTACCAGGGAATTTGTGGGTCTGTTGGGTTGTTTTTAGAACCAAGAGTCTCCAGACTTTTAATAATGCACTGCTGGTCAATTTGGCCGCCAGTGACCTTTTGAAGTGCTCCGTAGACACTCCGCTTTTGCTCTTCTCTTTTTTGTGTTATGGGAAGGACAGCCAGGTGTCGGTGTCTATGTGCACCCTGCAGCAGTTCACCTATGCCCTGTGCAGCTGCGTCCAGCTGCTCACACTGGTCAGCATCAGTGTGGAGCGCTTCCAAGCCATCGCCTTCCCTTTCCAAACCGAGAGGAGGAGAGTGAGAGTCCGCCTCTGGATCCTGTCCATCTGGGCTTGCGGCCTCATCTTGGCCGTAGCGTCACTGGCTCTCTCTAAAAAAGCAATTTTTTACATGCTCTGTCGTCCGCACATCGGGGAACGTGGCGACGAACATCTTCGGTACTCTGATCCGTTTGGCCCTTACGTTCTGGTGCCGGTGTGGGGATTGTCTCTGACTGTGATTGTTATCCACTACGTGCGAATATTCAAAGTTGTGAGGCAGCACCGAAAGAAAGTCTTCAACCGGGGAATCCAACTGAGGCCGACGGTATGCGAGCACGTCTGGGCCTGGCTGAGTGTCTCAGCGTCAGCACCACGAACAGCTCCACCGGGTGCTGGCAAACCACCGCCTGCACGCCGGACCATGCTTTTAGTGACCGAGGCCGGAGCCTCTAGCTCGAGTGCGTCCACAGAGGGCGTTCAGTCGACACATCCCCAAATCGTTGGGGCAGTGTGTCTCCTGACACCCGGGGCCAAGGAGCGGGGGAAGAAACAGATGGAGGGGAAAGTGGCCCAGCGTTTTGGGTATATTATCATTGCCTTCACGGTTTTTTGGCTTCCCATGGTGGTTATTTTGCTCATGAATGTCATCTCGTGGCGGCACACAGACAGAGTGAGTCGGACAGCTTTCCTGCTGAAATTGTACTGTACAGTTATTAAATAGTAGGCTATGAAAATTGAAATCTTCCGAATAATTTCAAATATTTAAGATTATGTTTTTATGGTTGTATTAGAGAATGTTTGTGCCATTCTTCCACTTTTATGATATTTTTTTTCATTATGAAAAAATAGCACACAATTACATTACGAATAAATAATCATTAATATATCACGTGATGTTATCTTTGAACATTTTGAAATTGTATTTTGTATCATCCTAGGCTCTCCCTTGTGTTTCCATAGTTGCTGATGGAGCTGGAGACATCAGCCATGGTGCTGACCTGTGTGCAGGCTGCAGTTGATCCTCTCATTTACACTTTAGTCACTAGACAATTTCGCGCTGAACTCCGCAAGATCTTCTCCTCCATCCAAGGCTGTCCACAAAAACTGGGAGCTTTAAAGTGCAATACTTTGATATGAACATTTGGGTCTCCTCAATTTGATATTGCTGAAACTAAACATACCTTGTGTTTGCACACTTACACAGTGGTTTAGAGACAGGTGAAGAAGAGAGCTCACAGATTTTGTATTTGTGGCAGATATAGATGTTTTATCAGGCGTTTCACAGTCGGGACACAAGACAAGGTCATAAATAATATCCAACACCTGACAAGATACGCACAGTAGTAGTCTCAACAACGACAGGTGGCATAGGAGGGCAAAGCAAAGAGTGAGAGGAAAACTGACTGAGCTCAGAAAAAAAACAATCAGAAGAGGGTACATAACAGAGAAAGAGAGACAAACACCATCACAGACCTCTGTTTTTGTCGTTTGTAAAGAAAAATGCAATACGTTGACACTTTGAGCAGAAAGATGCTTACATAATTCAAACGGTGTCATTTTAAAGTGCAGTTGACACAAAACAACTTCTGCTGAAACAGGGAAGCAGGAAATAAATCACGTTTAATCACCCTTGTAGCAACAAAACAAATAAAAATACAGGGAACCTCACTTCTGCCATTACCTATGTCATACCCTTGTAGTTTTCAATAGATTCTAAATGTCGGACTTAATACTGTGAATATGAAGTCAATGTCTTAACCCCACTTTTAAAATTACACTGAAAAAGCTCTTGCTTGTCTGTGCTTGTCTATTCCAGGTACATTTGCGCACAGTTTGACTAAACACTAATACTGGATCATCTAGGCAGTTGTCACTGAGTACATACTACATTACCAGCAATAGTACTAGGTCTCTACGAGCAATACCAGAGGCAAAAAACATCCTGCTCCAACCGTGTAGAATATTTTTTTTTTAGCTTTCTTTGGGTTGATACTAACCTCAGGATCAGAGAGAACTAACGCACAACAGAGGAGTCTAAATAAGACACCTTAGGGTCTTGTGTCGCAATGCACTGATATGGTACCAATATGCTATATATTCCTATCCATACTGGCTGATATGATGATGATGATGATAATGACATATGAGTTTTTTGTAAGAGTACAAATACATGTGTAAAACTGGTTAAGCTTTTCTGATGTGCCCATCTTAAGTTAATTAAATAGTTGTTTTTTTTAAAGACCATAATACATTTTGTTCTGCTAAGTTGTTTTCATAGACAGTCTACCTATACAGAAAATGATAGTTACATATCAGCTACATATGGGCAGACCAATTCCAGTATTGCTTTTGAAATATGCTATTGGCTGATATGGACAATATGCTGATATATTGATGTATTTCTAGCCCTGTCTGTGTGCTCTTAATCAACATTTTATTTCATCAATATAGAGCAGAAGTTGATGCTTCTATTGTTGGGACTGAAGCTTCTTTAGTGAAACCACCAAAAGACAGTTCAAACTTCTGTCTGGACTCAGAATTACATTCAAGATGAAAGAAAGGGCAACTGGGAGGTATCAGCTAAAAAGTTAAAGGTCCATATTTAAAAAGGTCTGCTTTGATGGGTTTTGATGAGAAGTATTACTAAAGTTACATAGTGGGGCTGTGAGTCGAGAGAACAGACAGAATAGCACATGTTTTTGGTGACAGAGATCTGTGAATGGCTCATCCAAGTGTCCTCTGTGTCTATGTGGTCACCATTACAACAGACTTCCCTGCTTTTAAGTTCTCCCTTAAATAAAGTAAATAAAATCCTTTGTAACACCAAGGAGGACAAAAAGTACAAACACCAAGTTTCCTAACCACATAGAGTACACATACTCAACAACTTTGAAAAAAATGCCCGCTGAGTTTGGGGAAGAAAAAACGTTGACAGCTATAAAGACTACTAAAAGCATACTGTTGTTCACACAGGAGGTAGGGATACAACAGGACAACAACAAGAGAGAGAGAGAAAGAAAGAATGAGAGAAAGACAGAGTGAGGGAGAGAGAGAGAGAACGAGAGGACAGCTTCACTGGTTCTGCCAAACAATGGTCAAATATTACAAAATATTCTATTAACAATATTCACAAAGAACCCAGGCTCAGGACAGATTTGTGTCAGAAATTCTCAGAAAATTGCCTTGTGCTTTTAATTGTGGTGGTTTAAATTCAAAATGTCCTTTTTTTTTTGGTTTCTTTGTTAGAGAATGAAGTTATTTGAGGTCCGTCGGGCTGTAAGAGCCAAAAGGGAAGAGAATAAAGAGGGGAAATTCAGAAAACTATAAAAACAAATAAATCTGTTTTTACTCCAGCATAACAGGCACATATTGTGTAAAAAGGCTTGTAGCTGAGAATTTTGGACAGAAATGTGTACAATGAACCCTTCAGAGTGGCAGCTAGTCAAATATACCATATACTGAGCCATAGAGACTTCCAGAAAAATTGAAACACAAGTTTTCAGTGAACTGAGACAAACACATTCACACAAACGCACACACACAGGCACATACCTCCTATCCAAAACGTTACAATTCCTCTATCTAGCAAATATTCACATACACTCATTCACAAATATGAAACTCACTGGTAACGCCATCACAGACATGCCTACCATATGTCACTTTTTAAAGATTTTTCACTCAAGTGGAATAATAATATTGGACCTGAAAAAAGGAATGGTGGTGTATTTGTCTATGAGCAGAGTAAGTGGACCAAAATGAAACAAAACAAAAGAGCTGGGTTCAATCATCGGAAAATTGATATGAAATGATTATGTACTGCTGTCTTTCTTTCTATTTGAGCATTGTTAGTTTTACCCCAATTCCTCCGGCTAACAAAAAAAAAAGGTCAATGAGAGTCAAACTGGAGCGAAAATCGTACATAGGTGCTTTGTGCTCAGTGACACATGACTTGCGAATCCTTGGGAGGCACACTCTCACACATCCTCATCTAAAATAACTCCATACACATATTTCCCACTCTTTCACCCACTCACACATACTTGCATACGCACTCACATGCATGCCAACCATTAACATGAATGCACTGTATCTAAAAGCCATCCTTGGTCTGTACAGGGAATCCATGTCGTTACAGTACATGGCCAGCAGAGGGCAGGCTCCACCATGACCAGACTAGGACTCTGAATGCCTTCTCCTCGATCATTCTCAGTCCTCCTCTGTCCCTCAGTCTGTCTCAGTGAGTCTTTATCTGTCTTTCTGTGTGTGACGTGCCTGGACTCTAGTCTTCACAGTGCAGACACCTTCACAACGTTCTGGTGGGTGGGGCCTGCGGGCAGATGAGCATCGCCCTCAGGAGTCGTCACTGGCGGTGTGGGAATGCTGATGATTGCTGTGGTGATCTGGCTGCTCTGGCAGTTCAGGGGGGCTTGCTCATCTACACGCATGTTCAGACTGGAGCGGCTAGAATGAAGGAAGAAATGCAGGAAAAAAATTAAGGGTTGTTTGTCATCTTGTATGGAAACTGCTTATTTGGAGAGAGAGACAAAATCAGAACAAACAGGTGGAGTTTTACTAGTTTTCATAGTTCAGCAGTGGCAGCTGTTAGGGCTGCAGTCATGTCACTTAGACAGAGTAAACAATACCATTCTGACCAAAGGACCATGAAATGTTTATGCGATACTACCGTGCCGAGCCTTTACACAATCAACACCCAACTCTGCAGCTCTACACAGATTTCTAGTGCATTTTCTTGGAAACAACAGAAAATTAAACAGCCAGAAATCTGCATCCCTCCACAGGAGTTTGCAGGGCTACAACTAAAGGTGAATAAATATCCATCTACATTTGTCAGAAGGCCAGAAAACTCCACTGGATTGCTTATATTGCTCTGTCTCTTTGGGGTGTGCAAGTCTGATGTTTTCCAATGTGTTTACTGTACTTGAAAAGCTGATGTATTATTGCTGTTCTGCAACCTCTGAACAGACTTATAGAGTCTTACTGGCTTTATGTAGCTTCAATTACAAGTTGTGACCTGGTAATTCAGGAAGAAATTCAGGGTAAATTCTTATTATGTGAACCATTCAGTGAGTGTTGTGACAGTAAATTAGCACCTCATTGTCAGTTGTCATTAGTTACATGATGGCTCATTAAGCTAATGTTGGCTAATTGTAGAAAGTCTTATTTATTGTTAATCAGTTTTGAAGTTACTTGATAAGATGTTGCGCTACCAGTATGACTGATGAAACCCCACAGCCACAAGCAAAAGTAGCATTATTTTTTGAACCAAAAAGTAAGAAAAACATGATTTATAATGGATCATAGTCATGTTTTCTTCATTGACCTTTGAATATGACTGCTATTGAACACATTCGGGGAGAACTTTTTTATTTTATTTAACACATTAGTTGTGCTTTCGCCAAACTTGATGTACAGATTCATAAATGTAATATGATGTAAGCTGATGGAATATGAGTAAATTAGTAAACTCTTTGCCAAAAAGTAATTATTAAAAATATCACAATTTTTTTATAAAGCGCACTTGAGTAACCAAGGACAGATTTTTACTTTAAACGAAAATGTATCATCATAACCCTCAAGTTAAAGGATAGTGGAGACTTTTTGCCCTGAGCTTACCTGGTGCTGAGGGGCTGGATGTGGATGGTGCTGAGCTCCTGCAAGCCTTGTTGGTGTGTGTGTGTGTGTGTCAAAGGCTGCATGTGTGCTGGGGCACTAGCGTTGGGTAAAGGGCTGTGGTGTTTCTTGTTTCGGCGGGTGCAGCATGTGCCCGTCACACCATCTTGGCTGGAGAGGGAGGGGCTTCGAGACGGGTAATTCTGCACCCCTGCTTCCAGGTAGCTCTGCTGGTAATACTGTTCATCCACAAACTCATGGTTCTGCAAACAAAGACAAAGAGGATGGGAATAAAACAGAGAGAATCATAAAAAAGATGGGCCATTTACATTTATGACCCTGCACTGTATATGGTTTGATATAGCCTGTCATTTTCTGCTTCATTACTTCAGTCAATATCGTCTCTGAGAAAGTGGGATTATTTTGGGTGTGTGTGGCTCTGTGTGTGAGGCATTTTATTTAACATGTTGAACCATAGTCAGACCTCCTAAAAGCATTTACAATCAATACTTTTACTGACAGTGGATGGCAAGAATACTTGTGCTACTCTCATCAACATCTTCATTTTTAGCCATAGCATAGCAGGTGTCATCAGCAAAAAGTGCTCCAAAATCAGATTGTATTCAACTTGCTCAGCCAGCACCAAACTAAAGAAAGGCAAAGTGAGCAGTTAGCTGGTCTGCATATTGGAGCATACAGCAGCTTTAGCTGAGCTAGATATTTGGCCCAGGGACCAGGGTATTTATCCATGTTTGTCCAGGAGGAACCAAACAAGGCTCCAAATGAGAGCTAATGTTGCTTGGTGTCTGCTGGACATGTAAATAGATAACTGTTTGTGAATGCAATTGCTGAATCAACTGAAGAATGTTTACAGCTTGTGGCTAAAAAAATGTATTGCAGGTTGAACCCATTCATACTCGCCAAATATATAGACCATTTTCACAAATATAAAGTCTGTAGAATAAGTTTGGGTGTGTTTGTGTACACCAGTGCATGCTAGATTGTGAGATGTGCCATCCTCTGAGTTGTCCCCAGCTGAAATGGACAGCGAGTCTGTATTACATACAGGCAGGCAAGCGTGTGTCATAAGGGAAATGCAGTGTACCGGACATCACACTACAGTGGGTCGCGCTTGCCCAAGCACATAGAGATACTGTAGATCTCTACTCATTTCACCTGAATGTCAGTTATTTTTACCTGATGAGCCACAGCTAGAGAGAAATGAAACCTAGAGATGATTGCATAGTTTTGGGGTATTCAGTTACTTTAAAAATAAAAAAAATACCAATCTAAATTGAATGTATGTGTGATTCTTAAAAAACAAACAAATGTTGTGCACACTGGTTGTGTGTGTGTGTGTGAGTGAGAGAGAGAGACAGAGAGAGAGAGCGAGAGAGCGAGAGAGAGAGAGAGAGAGAGAGAGAGAGAGAGAGAGAGAGA
>JANJYQ010169570.1:1473-13036 GCA_024605255.1 Rastrelliger kanagurta | reverse complement strand
ACCTAATGGATTGTGGTCTGATATATTTCATACGTCTATACAAGCACAGCTGTTTTTCATGCTGTTCAGCTTTTCAGGACTCCTTCAATTTCCATGGGTCCAACTCTTGACTCGGACTCTTATCAGTGTTTTGGAGCCAGTTAGCCTCATGATGAACTCCGCAGTTAACAAGGGCCTTATCACGATGTGTTGAGCTGTTCTCCAAACACAGCAGCATGTATACATCAGTAGTACACAGAACCATATGTTAGGTACTTAAATTAACTCTGAAATAAGTCAAACTCATTATCTAATAAAAGCAGAGTTTAAATCTATACTGTGGTGTGGCTCCACATATAGATACTTAACACATAGTTATACTTCAAAGTGCCCACACACACACACACACACTAATAACATTTATGCTGTACTTACCGTCAGCCATGCAACCTGGCAACCTGTCCATTGTATTTGTGTACTTTTTTTTCTTTTTCTTCTTTCTATTAAATAAGAGAAGGTTCCAGCATTAAACTATTGTAATGGTGCATTGGTCAGGATGCATATGAATGAGAACATGAAGGCTGAACGTCAAGATCAAGAGATTTATTTATGTGTGAACAGTGAAACTGTATAAAAAAAAAGGGGGGGGGAAAGACACATTGTTTGCTTCTGAAAGAAAAATACAAAATTAAATGAACACAAATCAAATTATCCTCATCTTTAAAAGGATATTATGTCACTAAAACTAAGAATTGTGGTCAAAATAAAACCTCTTACCGACACTGCTGCCGCCCCGTGTACAAGTGAAAGAATGAGTGACACTGAGGGATGTGTTTAAATAAGACTTGTTTTACAGGTGAAATAAATCAGGATAATGAAGCGTGAACCAACCAGCCAATCAGTGAGAAGGAAAGGAGATGACAGGAAGTCAGGAGAGGGAAAGGAAGTGGAAAAAATATAAAGTAAAATTAGCAATTTTTTTACAACATGATTCAACACATTTTACTACTACATTATAACATTAACATCATACCCTCTGTCCTTTAATCATCAAGTATTCAAATAAATAAAAGAAAATGAAGATTAAAATAAAATAACAGCTGGTCACTTTTTAACCAAAAAAAACCAACAACAGTAGTTTGTGAAAAATTATTGAGACTTTATTTCTTATATGTGAACAAATACAAAAACATTCAGAGATTAGTCTGAATTGTTGTGTCAATAGACAATAACTAACATCATTAATAATAATCAAAAAAAAGAAATCCCAGTGAAAACATTGAATTTCCTCCAGGGAAACTTATCATTATGCATTTTATCTTCATGCATTACAGTGTAGAATGAAACTCCTGTGGTCAGTCAGTGGAAACAAGATAATCATTAAACAAGCTATATTCTTCATATGGTGATGCAAAATATTTTTTTCATATATAAATCTTGGCATAATTACTACAACCCCCACCCCCAGTTGTCCCAGTAAATAAAGGCCTCACCACTGCACTGACACATTGAGCTGCAGCAGAGCTCTGTGTGAAACTTTAACCACAAGATGGTAGCAGAGTTGGAGTTCACAAGACAAGCTCACACTGCTGTTGCAAGTCAAATACTGCACAAGATGACATAACACAGATTATGGTATGAGGAAATAGAAATTATTTAAATGTATGTATGTAAACTTTAACCCCCCCTCCACTTCTTTTGAAATGCCCGAATCAATATTCATCTGTAATGAAAACCCTTCATGTAACACCACCTCACATACAGTACATCCATTAGAACATGATAATTATATCATGTGGCAACACAAGGTGAAAGCAGCTGACATAGGAGACATGGGACATTTCTAGGAGACCACTGAGGAGCTTTAAGGCCACTGTGTGTGACTTAAAAAAAATCTATGACAGCATCTCACTTTATTTTAATGGCATCTAATCTTTTTTTAGAGGTATTTTTAAATCGTGCACATGGTCTCTTTAAGTGACAGATGATACAGTAGTGATGACAGGATAACAGTAGATGTGATGTTTCTTCACAGTACACGTGGACACATTGTTAAGACTGTGATGTCATCTATGGACTGTCTTCCTCCTCCCGCTGACTCGTGTCCACAGGCTGCGGGCCGTCTGGGAGATGCTCCCCCTGCTGGGCAACCTGAGGCTCCTCAGAGGCTCCCTGATACACGCCAGCACCCCTGACTGAGCAGGCTGCCCCAGGTATTCATGGGATATGTAGTTAATCCTCCTGAGCTGCTTGCTGTAGTAGTTCCTCAGGTGGCACAGCTCCTCGGCAGCGCTCTCGGACATGATGGAGGCCTGGGATGGAGAGCTGGGCGCGGTGTTGGCGGCGGCTGGGGATGGAGAGGGAACATCTGCAGCAGCTGTGTGGGCGCGGGGTTTCCTCCTCTCTCTCTGAGGGGTGGTGGATTTACGTTTAGAGCAAGTTTTAACTGGAGGGGGTGGTGTCTCCTCATCATCAGAAACACCTGCTATGTTAATTTCAACATCCACCTCCACTACATGTTGGGACTTCTCCTCCTCTCCATGTCTGTCTACCACATGTTTCTTTGTCCTCTCTGTCCATTTCTCTGTCTCACTGTCCTGTTTCCTGGACAGGTTCCTCTGTTCTTTAAATAGTTTGTGTTTGGGTTGTGGGGGACAACTGTTGTCCTTGACAATGGGGTCAAAGGTTATATCAACCTCCTCATTGACTTTGACTGCAGATGTCTCCTGTAACCATGAAAACCAGAGTCAGTGAACAGCAGTAGGAGGGTGAGGCATCATCACATCATCAAGTTCCATAGCAACCATATTGCTCTGTTCTGATTGACCCTCTAAATATATATGTAACTTAAATGAGATGCAGTAACACAGTAGTGATCCCTCAGTGAGAATAAATGAGTCAAGTTAGCAGAGACAGTGGTATCAAGTGTTAGTTACAGTTAGTTAAGCATGCTGCTCAGTGGGAGTTACAGGCTTGGGCTATAATGTTCTAATGTCCAGTGAACTTTAAGTTTAATCTGATTTAGTTTTCTATTCTCTCTGATAAACCTGCTCATGCTCTGTGATTTTCTCCTTGTCAGTGAATTCCATCAATTCTACAAGGACTTCCAATTCAAGCTTGTTAGTAGTCAGTGGTGCTGAGCTCACCAGTTTCTCACGCTTCATTTTTGCAGAATATTAATTTGTAGGTTTATATAACTATATTGTTTTGTTAATTCAGTTTCAGTTAATTGTGGACCTAAACTAAACTCCATGAAACTTGTGTTGCAATTATTGTATTTGAGTATATAATTAGGCTAATAATTCATTAAGCTCTACCACTTAATGAATTGATACAGAATGGAAATAAAATAAAATTGCTATCCAAAAACTATTAAAACCATCAATGAGTGTATGATAGCACATACTGCCTCTTATCAATCCTGCTGCAGAAATATTCACAACAGTTATAACATTAAATGTGGATTCACTCACCACTAAAAGTAGTCCTTAACAAATGCATATTACATTAAAGAGTCTAGTCTACGTGTAAAGTGCCCTAAAATATTTTTGTTGTGATTTGGTGGTACTATATAAGTAAAACTGAACTGAATTAGTTAAAAGCTACAGTGAGCAGCTGTTTTGGACATTACTGAGGCATTAAAAAAAAAAGAAGATATTTCTGTGATTTATTCTTTCTTTTTAGAGCCACAAATGGAAGGAGAGGAAGTGAGCAAAGTAAGGAAGTCAGTAGTACTGTACATGGAATTTGTAGACAAAAAAAAAAAAAAAAAAAGACTGACTAGCATGCTAGGCACTAATGCTGGGAGCTAAGAGTTCTAAATTTTGTTTTTTGATATTTTTTATTTTTACAAAAGCAAGTCTTGTGTGTCTGTGTGTAGAGTAAAAGCAACAAAGCGCAGCAATGACTCAGGTAAAAACAAGCTAGCTAGTGAGCTACCCTCAATCCAGGCTACACCTCAAGCAGCACAGTAGCTAACCGTTCATATCTGCCTAAATTAGCATGCTAATAATAAACTGTTAGTGCCCAAGCCTCGTGGTTAGAATCACGATAATACGGTGCTTATTATTTTTGAAATGATAAAATTATTAATATGACATGAGTCATGCCAACAGAAGCAGTGATGAACAGAATAAAGAATGAAGGACTGTACTTTTGTCAGCTTGTCTTCTGGGGGCGGTTTTGGGGGGGGACTAGGGGAGGTCTTTCTTGACTTTCTTGGACACAGGGGCGTCTCCAGCACTTTGACCTGATCTCTTTCCCTCTTTGGTTTTGCTCTGGACACCCGCAGCTTTTACCTGCAGGTCATTGACAACAGTCTTTACACATCTACAGGGAGTGGACGATGGGGATGCTAGAGAGGGAGGAACAAGTCTGGAAGTTTCCATCTGAATCCTGCTCCTGTTATCTGGAACCATCTTTAAGTTGTTTGTTCTGTTTCTTCCAGAACTACATGCAACATTTTTTAACAGCTGGGCCACTTCACTGCTTTACACTTGGAAAAAAAAAAACAAAGTATGTGCAGTCACCTTCTCTAATGTTATATGTTAAATAGTAAATCCTGTCATTTGAGAAGCACACACCACATAGTTGCTGTTTTTACTTTACTAAATGACTTCAGTGATTAACAGCTGATCAAATCCGTCATGTTGTGATTTTCCATTACATCCAGTTACTTTACTCACTCAGTTCAGTGTTCATTTAAGTATGAAGCATTACACACTAAACCATGACACATCACTGTTACTGAGATCCACACTGATATGTTATGTGTGAAAAGACTGAGCTGTTTTTTGTTGCATTGCTAAACTTTTGTCTTTGTGAAAGCCTTTGAAATGTCTGAATTGTTCTTAATTATCCTCTGGGCATTTCATTATTTTATTCACCATGAATTATAACTTGTGTGCCTGTCTTTATCTCTGTGCTCCTCATTGCTTTACATTTAACAGCCCTGTTTGCTTTTATTTTTGTAACATTATTAAGAAAAGTGCTATTATATAGTTTAAAATATAGTTTTACTACTCATTAGCATTATATTAGAAGTTACATTTGAGGATAAAGGAACACACTGTCAGACTGGCTGCCTTGGAGAACATTCAGAAAAAAGCAAAAGAAACCAATTCAAGTCAAATAGACAACAGATATAAATCAATCTGCAACTTAAATATTATATCAATATCCTGATATTTTATAGATATGGTGAGCCATCCTACAATATTCTTAAAATATGAATATCAAGGTATTTGATTGTGCCCATATCAAACAGCCCTACTGCAGCTATTTCTAAAATCAAATCAGATTTTTTTAATTATCATTTTGTTTATTAAAAATCTGCTGGTGGTAGCTTTTCTGTGTCATACATAATAAAAAGTTGAATATCTTTAAATTTTAGACATTTTCACAATTTTCTGACATTTTATCACCAAAACTATTTATCCATTTATCCATGTATCAGATGAGAAAGTATGGTGGTGAATTATTATAAATCATATAGAAATCAGAAAAACAGCAGTGGAGTCTATCAACTAAAGGTCATCTATGATTAATCAGGTTAGAATACTAATGATCATTGTCAGCAGCTGAGTGGTGGTGTGAAGGGAACTTTACATCCAGACAACAACATTTCAACTGGAAATCACTGGTGTGTCTTACCTCTGTGAACATAGTGAGACATTTACAAATGAAACGTGTGACAACATTTGAAAGTGGCGCGGAGGAAAAAAAACTTCACAGAGAAGAAATGGCATTAAAAACTTCACATCACAAACACAACACGGGAGAGAGAGAGAAAACATGTTAAAAAGACAAGAGTCTGACATCTACTGGAGGAGGGAGATAAAGCACATGAGGTCATACTGGAGGTTTGTCAGTCTGTCAGCAGAGAGAGAGTGACAAGTTAATGACATCCAGTATCAGTCACACTGCTTCACATTTCACCTTCACTTTAAATACACATGTGAACTCCTGAACTGGATCAAACACTAACTGTCAGCTGTCACAACGCAAACACAAATCACCTCAACTGTCTGGACATAAGACAGTATTTCATTTTCAAAAACGCCGCATCATTTAAACATTGTATCATTTAAATAAGAAGTTGAAATTACTGTAAAATGTTAAGTGAATTGAATTTGCACTTGATATTTCATTTACGTGAAATATGATTCTTTAGGGGTTTTCAATATTTTCAAATGTGTATATTTTCCTGCTTTACATTTATTTCATGTTTATTTACCTTTAATAAAATATAGATCATTTATAATATTTTCTTTTTCTGTGTTGCCTGTTTTTTTTTAACATTTGTTTATTGCATTTTGCTAGTTTTATAAAGAGCAACACACAACAACAAGGCACATAGGTAATTAATGATAATAATAAAATAAAATGATGGTGATAGTGAGTGCAGACATTTTTTGCTTTATTTGAGTTTTTATGTCATTTCTATGCACTTGAATGAGCAAGTTCCTGCTAGCCCTAACCATAAGCTACAGCATTTGAAGCAGGTCAGGAGTTCGCTTCATAGTATTTAGCTTCATACAGTATAGAGTAGAGGGCTGGGTAATATGATGATTATTATTTGATTATTAAATGTTGAAATCATGACAGTGATTGTGGAAATCCCTAAGATTACAGCTGTAAATTATAACTGCAGTGTGATATCCCACTGACACACAGCTGGACAACACCTGGAACATTTAAAGGTGGGGTAGGAGATGGTTACCTGGAGTATTTTTTTTTTTTTTTAAAGATTTTATTAACAGACAGGACTGAAAAAACTCCATCCAGTCATTTTATCTGACCCCTTCAAAATGATTGGATGCTGATATGTCTATCAAACTCTACTGTCATTTCTCCCTCCCCCCTCTGTCCTGTACTCTGGAGACGGGGCTTCAGGGGGAAGTCTGAACAAAGGGGTTTGGACTTTTGAATAGTGTATTTTCTTAATGTTGCTTGCTCAAACTGTTTTTCCAGGATCCTCTACCCCACCTTTAACTGTTTTTTTTTACTAAAGGTAGATAAACACTTCATCATGCTTAAAACATAGCCATAATATATGTTTATATTACCCAACCCTAAGTAAAGAGGGGGTTTTCAAAACTCACTCAAACATTGTTGAACAATTTTTTGAGATGTTTTAATAAAGTGACTTTTTAAAATAGAAGAGAAAATAATTACATTTGAATAGAATCTTTGGTTTGGTTTTAATTTGAGTTTTGAAAAGTCCCTCCTGATAACAGTAACACACTTACAGGTAGAATAGAAAAAATACTAACTACGCACAGTAAAAAAAAAAAAAAAAGTGTAATGGGACAGTGTTTACTCACTGCAGTAGATCCGCTTCCTGCTGTTCTCATCTTCATACTGAGTGAGTGAGTCTGGCTCTTCACCAGAGGAGCTTTACGGCCCAGCTTCATGTAGAAGTAGGTGGTGTAGGGAGTGAAGCTGAAATCCTCTCTGAAATCAAGAGCAGGGAGGGTGTATAAATGACAATGTGAAAAAAAATAAAATCCAGACAAAAAGTACAAACAAACACAAAGACAAACTGACTTAAGGTATTCCTTCAGCAGCAGGTAAACTATGACAGCTTCAGCCTGGTGTCGGGGCAGGGTGGTGGTCTCTATCATCTTCCTGCGCTTGGCGGGGCCTTTCCCCATCCACGCCTCCACCAGCTTCAGAGGGGTCAACTTCTCGTCCATGGAGGAAGCCACTTCGATGATCTGCACCACCTGTTTGGCGTGCTGGGTGATGTCCACGGTGGTGAAGTCTGGAAGAGAAGAGATCAGGTAATATGAATGACATCTGGGTCCTCCACCTCCTCCACCACCACCACCAGCACATAACCCTCATTTCAGCCTCTCTGAATGGACTTGTAGTTAGTTATACTGGGTGACCTGTGGACAGTATATTCAATTCAACTTAAACTAGCTTTAAAATCATTACAGATTCCTTTTGCACACACACACACACACCTTTTTTATGCCGGCATATGTCACACATCTGGTTGCATCCTTCGTTGTCCCACACCTCGTCAAAATGAACGGCCATAAGGGAGCGCCGACACCTTCACACAGCACGCATTAACACAAGTCAAGTGTTGTAACACATGGTGTCAANNNGTGTGTGTGTGTGTGTGTGTGTGTGTGTGTGTGTGTGTGTGTGTGTGTGTATGTGTTACCTGTCAACGTTCTGGCAGTAGTCCACCATCTGCAGCAGCTTCTGTTGGCCCACGTTCTCCATCACCACCATGGTGCTGATCCTGAAGATGTCAGAGAAGCCGTAGTAGACGATGCAGTCTGCGGGACGGTCATCTCTGCCTGGAGACATTATCGTTATTATTACTTTATTTCAATCACTGAACTCAAATACACATTTTCAAACAAGACATTCTTCCATTCATTGTCCTTCATGTCAACCATAAGTTGTGACAAGCCAAAAGGGAAAAATTAAAGTATATAGGGAGGATTAGTGTAATACAGGACACCTAAGCCCCATTTATCATTTTACAGCATTTATTATTTTACAACATTAAAGTGAACGTGATTGGTGTTAAATCCAAGAAGGGGTCATGTGATAGAAGTAATGTGACTCTATGGTTATAATGTCACCAATGGGGTGGGAAAACAGTCACACAGGAAGTACCCCTGGTGAAATCCACATTACCCTAACCCACCATATGAATGAATGAAAATGAAAAAAAGATTCACACACCAATCATTCTGTCATTCAGTCGATGCCAATGTATATAATGAACACAAAATGGCTACATACAAAATGTCCACACAGCAATACTGGAAACACACACATGCACACATGCACACACACACACACACACACACACACACACAAACACACACTTCCTTATATATGTATGATGACATATCCCCAAAAAGCATTAAGGCTCCCAACTAACAAAGCAGTCCACCTCAGTATTATATTTGTTAATTTTCTTCTTGTATATTTTAAAAAAAGCAATCTAAATAATGCCTTACACATTTCCTATTCTTCCTCTTAACTGTACAATTTTAGTGTTCACTACATGTGTGAATGTGAGAGCATGTGGATGTGATACAGAGCAGCATGTTGTCCTGATACCTGCGCGTCCACTCTCCTGGTAGTAGTTCTCTATGGACTTGCTCATGGTGTGATGGATGACGAACCTCACGTCAGACTTGTCGATGCCCATTCCGAATGCCACCGTAGCAACCACCACCTGGATGCAGGAAACATATGATGAAGATGTTGCAGTATTTTCTTTTATTCTGGGAAGATGAAATGAAAAAAAAAGACAGCAGGTGAGTCTTGTCTGTATACCTGGATTTTACCAGCTGTCCATTTGCGGTGAACCCGGGACTTGTCTTCAGGCTCCATGTAGGCGTGGTAGGCGTTAGCCAGGATGTCTCTCTTCTGGAGCTCAGACGCCACAGACTCTGCGTCCTTCTGTGAGAACACGTATACGATTCCTGTGGGAAAATACAAACCACGCAAAACAGCTGTTATAGGTCAAATCTTTTTTTTTTTTAAATATGTGATGAAATGCATATTCTGATTCAGCAGTACCTGATTGGTCCTTGTATCTGTTTTTAATCATGGAGGCGATGTCATTTATGGAGGCTTCATTGTCAGAATCTTTAATACGAACCTGAGAAATAAGAACAAGTGTTAGTGTCACATCATGTTTCCATAGTCACACATTTGCCACGACTGAACAGGTCAAAACCTACGTAGAAAAAAACAAATTTTCTAAGTAGGTTTTGACAAATGATGTAAAATGAGTTACAAAAATATAGTGTTGCATCAGTAAAAGTGGATTATTTTTATTCCACATTTTAGTTCACTTTTATTTTCCTGTATTTAATCAGATTCTTATGAAAAAATATTGGTTACACCATTTGACACTGGGTTGCATCACATCATTAACCCATGTGCTGTATGTTGCAGTATCATTGTAACGTAAGTATGAGACTTTCGAAAAATCCAAAAATCCATCTAATGTATGTACAGTTTGTAAAAATGGAATAAAAATGCAAAAACAGCTGCCTGCTCCTTTAATGTGTACTTCCTGTAAACAGATGCACACCGGCACAGATGAATTTCAAAGGTCAGACAGGTGTGTGAGCAGGTGTTTGTGTGTGACGCATGTGTCTGGCGAGTGTGTGAGTGTGAGAGAGAGACAGAGAGAGAGAGAGAGAGAGAGAGAAAGAGGAAGACAGAGGGAGCAGCTGTCATGGTTACCACCTCGTAGTAGAGGTTGGTTCGGTTGAAGGAGGCGGTGAGAGTGATTGGCTGCTGCACACACAGGATCTTCTCACAGTCTTTGAGGACGCTGCTGGTTGCCGTGGCAGTGAGTCCCAGCAGAGGAACCTTAGGGAACTGTCTCTTCAGGATGCCCAGCAGCTTATAATCTAAAAAAAAACATCTGGGATCAGCTTTTGAACATCAATAGGATATTGCTTTTGAACGTGATGCGAGGAGGGAGGGAAGAAGGGAGGGAGGGTGTTATAGAGCTCCTCAACCTGGTCTGAAGTCGTGTCCCCATTGGCTGCAGCAGTGCACCTCGTCCACAGCGATGCGACTCAGCAGGTTGGCATTGTAGGCTTTCTCCAGACGAGACATGAGCAGCTTGCTCTTAGCAATCTTCTCTGGGGTCACATACAGCAGCTTGAAGGACGCATTTGGATCGGTCAGCCCCGCCATAACTGTCTTAGCATGTTCCTGTAAACATATTTAACATGCTCCTTCAATGATGTCAGTATGCAGCATTCAGGATGCAGACACTGCAAAAGAGCAAGCAATGATGAAGCTCTGTCCTGCACCCTAACATTTACACTTTCATTGTAGCTGAGTCAACAAAAATACTACTTTTGGGGATATTTGATAGGCTGCTGCATTGACGCCCCTTACTTTATTAATACTTGACTTTTGTCACAGCTATTAAGAAGACTGGGGTGATTTTGTATTTTTCTTTCTGGCAAATAATTCCAATAATCCACAAAGAAAAAATGTGACAGTTATTCAATCAAACTGTATTTATGCAGCAGCTTTCATACAGACTAGTATAGTTCAAAGTGCTTTACAACTATTTTTGACAAGCTGATAATAAAACAGAACAAGTGACAACATTTAGAAAAAGAATAATAAAAAAAGAATAGCAGCTAGCTTGTTCAAGAAGTGTAAGTGGACTTTGAGATTCCATTGTCAAACTTCCCTGTAGTGGGATTTAGCTATAGACATACGTTTTATTTTTAGTCCAGCTTTGAGATTTTTGTCTCTACCACAATACAGCGGAGGTCAATGTGTGCTTAGTTTGTTTGTGGTGCAACGTCTGTGTACAGAAACAATGTCCTGCAGATTCTTGCTCACTGATATACAGCATGTCTAACTACATGATATAGTCCATGTGAAAATGATGACATGATGACAGTACATTCAGAGTCAAACACTGAGATCATCATCAGAGTGAAGGACGAGCTGAAGTGACTTCAGTGTGCAGGATGTGGATAAAGAGTCTCACCTTGCTGCTGGAAGAATTCAACATGACAGCTGACACATCCATGGACTTCAGAGCCATGACCTGATCCTCCAT
>JANJYQ010169250.1:6738-17658 GCA_024605255.1 Rastrelliger kanagurta | reverse complement strand
CCCTGTTAAGGAGCCCTTCATTGTTACCGAACTGAATAGTAACAAGATTAGACCTGGCTCAGCTTTGTGTGTGTAATAACTCCACCTCTGTGGCATTCATAACACAGGCCTGGGTCACAGTTAAAGAGGGAGAGAGGATAAAATAAAGCAACAGCAGCGCTCTTATCCAATGCTCCCCTCCCTTCTCCTTTCCTTCCTGCGAAATCAGATCTGAGCTCTGGCCTGTCTCTCCACCCGGCCCCCCCAAGAGGGAGAGGGGGGATCTGTCTGTCCTCAACACTTCCTCCCCAGCCCTAGCCAACTCGGGTGGTGCTGGGGGTGTTGCATAACTACAGGTTGAAGGAACGATGTTATGAGGTCATCGTCCTGTGACCGACATTATGCCTGCCTACTCCTCTCCAGCCAAGCTCAAGCTCCAGCCTGTTCCTCCCTTCCTGACTGCATCCTGTGATGTAGTGAAAGTAGGTCTGAGTCTGAGGTTAAGTCCCGATCCTGATACGGTGAGTGCACTTACAGGGAGTGGAAACAATAGCGCTGAGACTGTTATGTCATAGTTCAGCACAACAAAAACATCATAAAGTTGATTTAACACTTTTCTGACACAGTCTAAACAAAGATGAAAAAGTTTGAATTCACAGAGGAGTCGTTGTATTGAGTTTCACTAGATACACAATTATATATAAATACAATGATAGCTGAGCTTTTGTGCCAGTAAAATATATCAACCTGTCTTTCAAATGCATGAAATCTTTAGCGTCTTTATGATTCAAACAAAATGCTTGCCACATCATCTAACAGCATCTGAAACCCCCCTCCCCCGACACCTTGATAATTTTTGTATTTTTCCAAATTCAACACTTGAATACGCATGCCTACCGCCCGCGGAGATTGGCCAGGTAAGAAAGTCGGCAGGAGTCTCTGCTGGAAGGATCTTCTTTTTTCCCATTCTTCACACACTTAAATCATGTTGTATGCATGCAGCCAAGTGCAACACCATGAATTCCTTTGAGGACACACAGTTTGAAAATGTGGGCCCTTATTCCAGTTTGTATGATTCTTTGTGGAGAGACAACAGCCTTTACATGTGTTTGAATGGCACGTCATACAACAGAGTTAATTTAAAGCATATTGAACTGAACCCAACACACAGAAAGCATCATTCTCTCTTGTACTATTTTGAACTGATTTAAATCAGCCTAGATAAGCAAACACTAGATTATGACACCTTCTCACAACTTAGCCTTCATCATGTCTCTGCTTTTAAATTTGTCCTTTCAATCTCCGAAGATGAAAAATGAGTCTTTGTGCTTATCAATCAAAACATCAGTGAACCCACAACAGGAAATGTTCTTTTAATGACTGCCCCCACCACACTGCCCCTGTACCGTAACACTGTGCTATCCAATTAGCTGCCAATAATTACGTGCTTGTGTGTATTTTATAAATGGACCCTGAATCTGAGCACAGTTATTAGGTTTGTTGAGATGGGGGGGAGAGTGGGGGTAGAGTCACAAAAGGTCTCTTTAAGAAGCTCCTCAGGTGCGTTTTGCCATTGCGGCTTGTAGCCTTATCTGATGAGCTACGTGATGAAGCTAGCATTCTGTGGTCCACTAACATTTCCTATTGCAGAAACTGAAACATTTTGTGCTGTAACTGGTCACGACATGGAGACCAAGTGGCGCACACAAATTATGATAAGCATCAAATTGCTCTCATCAGCGACAAAAACTATCTCTGTTTCTCACATTTTGTGGCTCAGGCCATGTTCCTCAGAAAAAGGACGCCTTTTGAAATGGAGCTGAATAAGATGTATTATGCAGTAGCAAAAGAAGAAAAGCTGTCACAGCATTTAGGTTAGGAATGACAAGTGGTCAAACCATTTAACATGTTTCTTAATATACAAGTTTAATGTGTGAATGGAGGGTTTTCATAACTTACTTGGCTTGGCTGCTTTCCTTTGCCATATTTTGGGGCTCATAAAAGGTCAAAAGAAAGTTTTTATACAATAATCCTAAAATGAGCTGCCTCTGAAAAAGAAGTAGCTAACACCTACGAGCTCTTTAATGGGGACATGTCATGCTTTTTGTGATTATCTGCCATACTGTTATAATGTTGGATGTCTATGTTAAACACTGTTTAAGTTTCAAACCATGAAGTCAAAGTAAGTAAAATGCTCCCTGAAAATCAAAAGCTCAGGTTCCAGCCTGGTCTTAATGCAAAGTTGCACCCTGAATGACACACTGACTGACTTTTTGGTTGTTCACTGGCCCACCAATGTGGTGGCCCACAGGGATAGTAACCCAATGGCCAGTGCACCACTGATAGCATTTGTTGGTATAGTTCTATGGGTTGTTCATGTTGTCCACTCATTCGCTTTTCAGTTCAAATATGCACAAATGTATTTGAGGAGGAGAAAAAGAAGTAAACTCTGTTTTTGGTAATGTTCTGAGCCTCCATACATTTGCTTAGATGAAGCTTATGTAAACTAACCAGTCAGAAGAGTGGGTTCACTGGAAAGGGATCCTTACAGAGACAGAAGCTGAAACAGTCTGTTTCACACAGAGGCTTAACTGGGGGTTGTGTAAAGAGGTCAGTATAAGATAAATTACATAAATAGGATATTTAAAAAAAAACAAGAAAAACTACAAAACATGCAAAGATAATCCAGTAGACCCCAGAATAAAACTATAACCTTGCTATTGTGAATATGTCCCCTAAACTAAAAAGATAGGAGAGTTGCCTCAGACTCAACAGTATTGTTGAGTAAAATAAGAACAGCACACCAAAGATAACATGAGTCCAGTTTTGTATGACATCAGAATTTATACAGTAATTTAAGAAACTTCAGTCACATATTGTACATTCAACATATTATTGCTTTTTAATATTTTCACAACTAGTAAAAATGCTGGATCAGCACTTTCTCTCTGCTCCATGTTGCTATTTTTCTGTCTTGTCACTGTTACTGAGCCAGTGTGTGTACTGTTTAAGATAAAAGACTGCTGCTATCTGTGGGCAGAGGGTGTGTACACCAGATCAGCACGCACATTATCGTCAGGCGAATATTTACTCTCTGGCCTGGTGCCCTAGCTTCTCTCTCACGATGGCATCTTGGTTTCTTTAAGCTTCTAGACTTGCTGGTCATGTCCTGGCTGTAGACAGTGACACACTTTGATCTGTGCTGAAGTCCAAATTTTACATTCCAGTTCAGGTTTTCTCACACATCAACAATCCTTTCCATTGCTAGATTGTATATTGTCATGTATACAGTTGATACAGTGACAGATTTGATACTTTATGAAGCCAAGTGTAATAGTGTTGCTGGCAGTGTCCACTGTGACATTATAATTTAGGTAACACCCTCATTATGGCTTAATGGGGCTTTAAGAGTGACATAATACTACAGAGACCCTCAGCTCAATGGAAAACCCCCTCAACATCATTCTTTAACCCAGAGTTGTGTTACTATGTCCGTCCTCAACACCTGCTGCTTGCTATTATACGTGTCTTTTTTAAACTCTTTTCCCACTTCCATCATTCCCTTTTTCCTCTCTTCACATCCCTCTGTGCTCATCAGGTCCTTGTCTCTCACCTTCTCAGCTTGTCTTTCACTCTTCTTCTATTCACCCTGTAATGTCCCCCTTTCCTATTTGCCATCTCACTGTGTAGCCATGGATTGTTTTACAATTTCAGATTCAGGCTCTTTACTCATTTCTTAGTGAAAAAAAATGTGCTACGCTGTGTAAAAGAGACAGAAAAGAAACAGCCGAACATTCCCATGGAGATGCATTATCTATGTTATGATCTTGGCCTAGCTGCCATAATGAGTTGTTCTCTGTTTATGAACACAGCTGTCATTTACACTGGCCTGGCACAGGGAGCTAGCAGTACAATGATGGTGACAACGATGAAGACAATAATAATGGTAAGAGTAATGAAATACTACTCTCAAGTCTGTAGCGACTGCTTACGCACGTATCAGAATGAGTCACAGGGAGGGAAGGGTCCTCCCTCCTTCTGCAACTTTGTGGTGAGGTATTAAAGTGGTTCAGAGAAAAAACTGGTTTAACAGACAGTTACACAATCTGGATTCTTTGTTATGGAACGTGGTGGTGAATTAGTTCATGAAGAGTAAGCACGTATAGCACTGTGCTGTACATGAGTGGAAAAATTAAACAGGTGGTGACGAGAAAGTTTAAAGGGGGAAAAATAAATATAGTTTCTTGAGATTTTAATTGTATTTGGAAGAGTTGATGTTTTTTCTCCCACAGCACTTGACTTAATGCTGTTGTTCTAACCTCCTCAAAATGATTTTGCTGTGTGCTTAATGTAATCATAGTTTATTACAATTTGGATCTTATTTTCATAGTTAACGGTAATCTGTAACATTGTGCTTACTCACCAAAGTGATTGTTGAGCTGTAAGACCACTGCACAATTACTACAACAGTCCAAGAGGGCAAAAACCACAAACACTCAGAAAGACAAACAGATGTTAAACAAGGGTACAAGCTGAGTTAGCTGGATTATCTCAACTGCTTTATTCAGAGGTAAAACTGAAAGTGAGCGCACGTGAAATGTCAGAAATTATCTCCTAGTGCATAGGAAAAAAGTTTGGACACACCCTCTTATTCAAAAGTATGAGAAGGTGCGTCCAAACTTTTGACTGACACTGTCTGTAAGGCACACAGCTTCAATGCTATAGGTCAAAGTTAAATCATGGATGCAGTTTGTAAGCCGTGATGAATACAACAGACAATTTGGATTTTGTCTTCTAATAAAGTTTAAAACCATTATCTGTTTCTTACCATATATGACTTACTTTTAGTGAAATAAGTTGCCCCATTAGTAGTTGTAATAAACTGGAATTAGTCTGGAATTAGTCTTTAACTCTTTACACAACCATACGTCTAAAATATGAAATATGTCTTCCTTATATTATTATTTGTTTTTAATAATATTGAGTCATGGCTATGTTCAAAGTCATGTGGGACTGCTCTGAACCCAGTGGAGAAACAAAGGTGAGCTGCTCCAAAAATAGCATTATGTCCTCCCTGTGGTAGTTCCCAGAGGAAAGAAACTGAAACAGTAAACCATGATCTTCTAGCAAAAAACAATACACTGCTCCTGTCTCTTTCAAACATACACACATGCACACAGAATGAGGAAAACGAGGATACTCATAGCTCCTGGGTATGTGTGAGCACACTAACACAACTGTTTAGTCCTAACAACACCTCAGTCACACACTGTCAGACTGTTCTTCTCTTCACGTCATCATGAGCATTGCACCTGTTTGTCTTGACTTATTTAACAAGAAAATACAAATACAACACTACGTGAATAAGTCCTTCATTGATAGCATGGGCACACTTTAAATAGCAAAATGACTTTTCCTTGCTGTATGTGAATGTGGTGACACTGGTGCTTGAAACCTCCAAGACAAACAAAAAGTTGTGTTTTTCCCTCTGCATACAGAGTGGAGGTGCATCTGAGTGTGTGTGCGCGTATGTGTGTGTGTGTGCATATGCTTATATGGTGCTTACATGCCCACGTCTCACTGGCTTTTTGTGAAGTCCCACAATATGTCGACATTCATCCTGCAAAGTATTCTGCATCACATTTTCCTTCCATGGTGCAGATGTTGCTAGCTCATGTCTGCTATGTATGTGAGCAGGCATAAATACTGTAGGCAGACTTGGCATTATAGGGGGGTGGAACAAGTTCTCACACAGGCAACAAGCTGGAGAACATCCACTCTGGCTGCAAGGTCTATAAACCGACGCAGGACAACGAGGTCACATAGCTAGAAACACAACTGCCATGTGAGTAACACAGTTCTCTTAAAAACTCCAGTGGCTTGAGGTATCCTTGGAAAAGCACAAAAAGCATTCATATTATAATAAAGTGAAATATGTCTCAAGATATTTATTATTTTGAATCTGCCAACTAATGAAAGCTATGGATACAACAAAACTGGCATCTCATGAGGCTTGCAGTGTACTCCAAATCCAATTTGGCATGTTCACACAGGCAAAATGGTAGCTTTGGACCAAATTATGCTTTAAATGCTGCTGCTTGTAGAGGCAGTGATCAGCCTAAATATGTAAAAAAAAAGAAAAAAAGTTTTCACACATTCTCATTCATCATTCCAATGCTCATCCAAAGTTGAAATATATCAAAAATAACATCTGATTATCCGCCTTTTCACACATTCTTTAGTGACAGTTGTAGATTTAGTCCTTGGTTTTGCTTGATGTAGATGTGAGCTTGAATCTCACATCTACTCTGTAATGTATTGTATGATCTGATATTGCAGCTCACAATCTCCTCCAATGGCAAATAAAGCTACGTCACTAAATGAACAGACTTTTTTTTTTTATTTGCTCACAATTTCAATTGACAGGGGAACTGACTCAAATTACAGCAGATACATTTGTGGTTTAATCTATTGGTGCTATAAATGTTAAATATTTGTTGTTCTGTTGCAGTGAACTGTCACTGTTAGCCAAAGCTCTAACACTCTTTCTTTACTGTTATCATTTACACACAGCAGTGTTGCTTTGCCAGTAGCTGAAATTGAGACAACTGATGTGACTGAAATCAAGTGCTGATCTTATAAGTTGTATCAGTTCCAGTGGTCCGATGAATGCTTATTTCCAATGTTTTAGTACATTTATGAAGAATGAAATTGATTAGATTTCAAGGCCATCTTTACACAATTTACTCAGTTTTCCACCAACGATCAATAAAATGTGTGGGCATGAAACACAGTATCCTGAGTGCTAAAACAGACTTACATGTATTTTCATTGATGGCCAAATTTTAATGATTACCATGCTTTTGTCATGTTTATGGGCATTTATGTGGGAGGTTTTGCCAGGGCAATCCTAATTTAATTCTTAAGAACTTTGGAGTGTTTTTTTTTTTAAAAGCCTATCTCATTTCAGTACCATAGTCTACAAGCTACGTCATCAATGCCATTAACAGTTGGTGAATTTATTTTAATGCCTTCAAACTGCACTATTGATCGCAGTTGGTATGAATTCAGAAGTCTCTGATGTCTGTTCAAAAATGTCTGCAAATGAAGAGAGTTTTGCTGATGTGGCAGATCTCCCACTTTGGTTCTAAAGAAATCCATGTGAACCTACTAATTTAGTTCACTCTTAACAGCCAGTTTTCTTTTCGGACTCATTAAATCCATGTGTCTAATGAACAGCCTGTACCTCTTGCGCCGCTCTGTACTGGAACCTTACACTGGGCTCAAAGTAATAGTTAGACACTATAGGAGACTGAAAGTGTTAGGTGAGAAGACTGATACCACTCTCATGTTTAAATGGTTAATATGTTAGCTTAGCTTAGCATTAAAGACTGGAAGGAGGGGGAAGCAGCTAACCAGGTTCTGTCATAACACAATCCGCCCACCAGCACAACTGCGCTTGCCAAGAAATAGTCTGGCACATAAACCCATGCAAAACTTTATTGAATAAACCAAATGAAATATAACTTTAGACTGTATATAAAGATAGACGTTGCGAGGTGTGATGTCACCCACTGGAGCATTTGAGCCAGTTCAAGGCTCAGAGTTGCAGTTTATGATTGGCATCATCTTTTCCGTTTGAGCTAAAATTGCTACTTTAGCTAAATTGTGCTAACCAGGCAGGTATCACAATCAAGTAATATTAAACTTTATTATATTGCAAGTGGAAGTCCTGAAGCCTGGGAGCGAAAGGGCTGAGTGAACTGTCAATCACACCTGCCAGTCAATATCCACACGGCAGACATCAAAGCATAATAAAAGTCTTCAAATCATATTAATGGAGCAATGATTTCCAAAATTAGCACCAGCACAGAATTTAGAGATGTCAAAGTTAGCGACTGCAACAATGATAACTCAGTGATTAACTTCACTTTTCCACCTTTTGAAGGGGAGTCAGTTGGAGTCAGTCTTGCTCGGCAAGATAGCAAGAACGTATTTCCCAAAAATGTTTAACTATTCCTTCAAGGGGATTCATTAGTGTATCTTGGCTGTTCAAAAAGAATCTGATATAAATCCAGAGTTCAACATTCAAGGATGCTTTCAACACTTACTTAACCCTTGCCAGCTTCACGTTTCTTTATGAAAAATGGCATGGTATCAAATTCTTACAATCAATATAAATTTGACCAAATAGGTCAGTTTTATGACATTTTATCCCACAGTTAAGTGTTTCATTGAGCCAAAATAGCTTTGTGAGTGTAAGAGAGAGAGAAAGAGGGAGAGACAGTGAGTGAGATGGGATGGAGAGAGGGGGGCTGTTAGATCATGAGCTGGTGGCCCATCTGGTTTGAGTTACTGAACCTCCCCCCTCCTCAATTAGACTCAGCATGATGTCAATAAAACGTCAGACTGGAGAAGCTATCACTTAAATTGGGCCTGTCAAGTACTGCTCTTTCTTTAGCATTCCAGCCAGGCCGATCGGTCTGAAATGATTTGTAGTTTGATTAAGGTTACCACAATGTGCCATTTCTGATTTGATTTGGGAACTTGCCTGCAAAACGTTGCCATAAAAGTTGTTTGCCTATGACTGAAGACATATACAGAGAAAATGGACTGGGGAAGGAAAACTGATACGACTGAGTGAGAAATTAAAGCAAGAACTAAGTTAGTTTCAACTTACAACTTGTATTTATTTGTCTGACAATAATTTTCCATGTCTTCGCTTCACAACATTAGTCCTTCACAACATTCCTAAAGTTTTCCAAACTTTTGCCATCTAGCCTCCAGATTTATGCTTGAATATTAAACTTTATACAAGGGAGGTTTGAAGAAGCAGTGGTGACATTTATGTTTCTCCTCTCTTATTGCACAGTGAATTTATTAGGAGTTCCCTGGTTTTAGTGACGGGAGTTTCCCAACAAGACCGTCTCCCCTCTCCTACAAACCATGGATCATCCTACAGCGCTTATGTGCTTATATATAGGATTATTACTGTCATTTTATATTTCTGAATGGTTGCACCAATTGCAGGCATGTTTCCAGACGGTCCAATCCAGTGCCTGAAAAAACAGCAATTCATGGAAAAGGTCACACATTCCCAACTGCTCCCAGTGGGAAAACAGGAGAGTCCACACCTTCTCAGGAACGCAGAGGCCTAGTACCCTGAAATCTGACAATAATTACCACATGGATTTCTGCATATCATAATGCCAAACACTTTATCCGCAGACCTCCAATCTATGGTGCTCAGTCAGTCTGGAGATCATCAGCAGATGATGCGCATTTGGTAGTTTCAACTGTAAAACGATCCAATTAAAGCATTCAAGCTTTAACCAAATCTAGTGGAGAGCACTAAATTCATATTACAGATGCTTAAAATCTCTAAATGAAATGATATGCAGGCTCAAAGCCCTGTAAATCACACACTGTAGATCTATGTCACTGAACCACAGAGCCTCTATCACACTACATCTAAAATTCCTATGTGCCTCGAGAACATAAAGATTTAATCAAGTGTTGTGTAAATGTGACAGCCACGGTTTAACAGCAGTGCATCGAGAGGGTAGACGACCAATTAGCTGCGTCTGAATCAATGCCAGAGTGCTCTTTAAGGTCTGAGAATGCCGGCCATTGCAGTAATTGCTTTGTAGCAGGGGTCTGATTTCTGGGACTTAAACTTTAATACTTATATGTTTCTATAGGAACCTCTTTAACATAGGAAAGATATGGTCTAAGTGTACTGACAGTCAATACACTTAGCTTTTACAGTACAAGCATGACTGAAAAGGTTTGTTTTAAATTAGATTGCTCTGGATGGATGATGTTTAAGAAAGATAACCACTTTTGCTAACACAACTACAGATGTGGGTCATATAAAAAGACTGATTAGCGGAACCATATGGAATATAAATGTTCAGCTTGTCCCTGTTGGCCAGTTTCCATTTGTGACTGCAATACTTTGTTGTGTGTTGCAGTTCGCCACATGTTATATTTTTCTTTCCCTGCACCTGCAGTTTAGGCACAGATGACTTGGACTCTTTTGAACTCTATTATTGTCTCCTATCATGCTGAAACTCTCAAAACTCATATCAAAGAAGCTGATATCTTTTATAGCTGACAGTTGTTGTTGCTAACTAGCATTCAACCTTAAATGACCCACTTTTGAAGCACTGTTTGTAAATGTGATTAAAGTGTGCCACAGGAATTAAGTCCTTCTCCATGTTGACATTATGTTGCCTACACCCTGCGGATAGATTGTACACGGAGTATCTATTTTATTAAGGACACTGCCTTGTTTATGCAGACAGCTCAACCATTTAAGCAGTGAGTCACATTTAAATAAAACAATAAGTATGAAGCATGAAAAACCTGGTGGAGAGGTTCAGTAACTGAATGCTCAGCTCACACATTGTCCAAATCCAAGATTACTAATTAATTTATTTGACTGTTTCACAATCTTTTGATTATTTTTCCATTCCTAAAGCCTGCACGCAACTAAAGTTGAATTTATTCCAACATCATTTTTTATTATTTTTAGTATGTGAGTATTGCAAAAGCTTTCAGTTTGATATTCTGTGGATTCTAAAAAGCGATTTCCTTTGTGAATTGCCTTGATTTGCACTTTATTTCATCATAAGGCTCAAATATCTGAATCATTCCTAAATGTGAATCTCCCCTTTTCTGTCAATCCTAGTTTACTCTTAACGTTGCCTATGTTAGTGTCATAGTAGTGTACCACTATTACAATAGTTTCAAGATTCAATATACTGTGTATTACACAAACAACTAGTGGTATTATGTGTATTTAAATAAAATTAAGGCTGACGTAGTCCTCATATGCATCCATTTAACTGACATATGTCCACTGTGGATGTGAAACAATAAAAATCAGCTAAACATAACAGTCTATGACGTGAGGCTGGTACTAATTTTGCTGCTAGT
>JANJYQ010168895.1:7787-26972 GCA_024605255.1 Rastrelliger kanagurta | reverse complement strand
ACTAGCAAAATTATAATCTGAAGTACTTAAAAGTATCGGGTGCATATTAAGACAAACTTTATGGAGGAAAACTCAGAAATCATCACACAATTTTCTAATTTTAATATCATAATATTAATCTGATGAGCATTTTATTTTCAAATGGTATTTTGGTTAATGGCATGTTAACATTTTTCTATATGTTACTATGCATAAGTGTGAAGAAGGAATGCAAACAGTAAGATTTTCGTTTGGAGTGTTGGGAGTAAGACTTGTAGCTTTCCGTACCAACTATTGAGTCTTAAACCATTTATTTGATTTCTTTTTACATTCAGTGTAGACGAAAAGTACTTTTGTCAAGGCATATCGTGGTGGCTTGATGGGCATAATTGACACAATAGTAACCAGATGTGTTGCAAAGCTTAAAAAAAGGCCTTATTTTTGATGCGAACAACATAACATGTCACACATTCTCTCTAGCAGTAATTCTTTAACCTAGTGGAGTGATACACCATGTGAAATAAGAGTGAAATGACTCATTATGTTCAATGTCAGAATTGTATTGTCTACTGAAGAAGCTATCCTTGTCCTTTCACTTCTACTTGCAACCCTGGAAATGAATAGTAAAATAAGTGATTTAATGCTTATCAAACATTACATGAGACAGCCATAGTTTTACTTCACGTTATCTTCAATTTTGTTAGATTGTAGAATAAACTGCAGAGCTGTGTGGTTAGTGGGACACACAGAGTTGTTGGTGTGGTCAGTGGGACAAAGACAAACAGAGATAGGCATCAGTACATTATATTGACAATACTCAGATGCCGAATACATCCATAATTGGAAGTTCAGTATAGTATATATGGAGCTGTAACCTCTTCATATTGCACTTTTGCAATGACTTCTCAGCAATTCCAGGCCAACATTTGTTTTAATCTGTGTTGCCATCCAATATAATCATCATTGTCAACTTTTGGTAGGTAAAAAATATCTTTCATTTGCCATGTTGCCTCTGAGTGTAATAACGCCATCATCAACAGTAAAGTCAATGCACATTGTACTGTACCACATTTACCAGACTTATATACACTATAATTGCATTGGTGCTGGCCATTTTCTTCAGCTTTGTGAAATAGACTTAAAAAGACACAATTGGAAAAGAGAGTCTCAGTTGAGCAGTCTGAAGAGGGTGGAATATGATTTAAGCTGCCTTCTGGAGGGCGGAACAGCAATGCAGCTGTAGCAGAATCACTTTAACCATAAATCTAGTTAAACTGAGAACCTTATTGTAACTCCCATGCTGCAGTATACCTTTACTTACCATTGCACCTCAGTTTAAGAGCTCTCTCATGTCCGTTTGAGAACAGGTACTGTATGTAATCAGGTGTAATTTCATAGGCGCTTTCCCTAACATAAAGACATAGATATTTTTATCTGTTAAGCAGCATCCGTTGAAGTCTCTTATTTTCTTGCTTTCACCCACACTTTCTTCTCTGCCTTTTTTCTCTGACTCCCTCACTCCCTTTTTTCCTCTTCTAAGAAGACAAAGTCGAATGGCCCAATAGCATTTAATTGCTATGGTTTTTATGTGGTCTGCTGAGAAGTAATAGCCACTCAGCAGTTCTGTCCACAAGATAGATGCTGCTGATGCTTGTCTGGGAGTTGGTTGCAGTGTGGGAGCACACCCAGTGGCCCAAGGAAGTGCAGGTGAAGTAATAAAAAAAAATGTCTCGCTGAGGGGGGAAAAATTCACATATAAGGAAATCCACATAGAAACTCAAGAAAATGTAGTGACACACCCATGTGCACACACACAGAATCAGGGGTCAGAGAGCTATAGGAACTTGTTAGCAGTAATCCAATCTATTCTTGCTGTTGGGCAGGCCACCATATGGGAGTGGTCACAGAGTGACTCAGACTGACTCAAAAATGGAAGCAGCAAGAAATGAAAAGGAATCATTGGTCCCTCTTGTATGTGACTCAACTTTGGTGTTGCAGACTGGAAGTAAATTTTTTATTTCCTAAATCCAACACAATGATGAGCTTCAGAAGTATACAGCAAAGTTTTTAATACCATGCTGTTCATGCTGAGGTTCATGTTGACAAATTGTGCAACTCAGAAAGAATGGGAATAACTGACATATTATACATTATACAGACTGTAGCATTTATTTTGCCATTATCCTGTTTGCACACATGTGTATTTGTGTATTTGTTTATAGTTTTTTTTTGTGGCAGGATGATGAAGACTTTTAATTGATCCACTAAGTTTATGCATGTTGTATTACGATTTTATCTTTTTGGAGTTATGTCTCTAAACAAGTGATGGAATGTCTAACATTCACAAAGCTTAGAGGAGATACTGAGTCAGATGATAATTTAATGATGATGATATCTTTCACATTATATGTTATGTTACTGTTATTACAAAGTGTTTAAAAATGAGGAGTTTAATATTTTTCATAAATAAAATTAACACTCATAAAACTGAGCTGAATAGCCTCAGAATCAAATCATATCACATCTCATCACTTGGACATATTTTTGATCATCACTAATGTTATCTTCTCAGATAGATGTATTCTCAGCAATGGTAAGTGTTCAAAGAGAATAAAACACTTTACTTGAGGTTTTTCTGTAGTAGAAAAGAGTTGTGGAATAAAGTTTATACACTAGTAGCTACTATTAACCCTGTGTTAAAGATTAGAAACTGAAAACTTTGCTGTGTGATAGAGTTGTGGGCGCTGCACATGGCAGCAGTACATGGCCTTAACAAAACTTTAGCTACACCACATACAGAAAACATCATTGACATGCTGACAGGAAATTAAGTATGGATCACAATAGGTTATGTGATTACTGTGGAGCTGAACCATGTCAGAAGTTCACTGAAGAGTTTAATTGCTATCCATGTGATTGGCTTTTGTTAGTCTCACCACATGATATAAATTCAAAATCTGAGTCCATGAAAAAGTAATTACTTGCTTTACTGCTTAACTGTTAAGAGGCTCTCATTATCTAGTTAAAACCATTCACAATTTTAATTCAAAGCAAGCTTTAATTTGCTTTATCTAATGTTGCACTGGGTGCAGTTTACTTCTCATGTATGGAAAAGAGGCAGAGAATACATGCTTTGCATTTTTGACATTTATGACAAGTACATTTCTTATTAGTCTGTGTACTGTAACAGTAATGCTTCTATGTTGCTCCATTTTCTGTTTGATAAGTTATAAATAGCTGCTTGCAATGTAACATCATTGTATACACGAAATGCAATTGTAAGTTACAATGAATAGAAACTGGGTGTGTGCTGTGCAAAATGTAAAATTAGACATTTACAAGGAAGCCAAAATTAAACCACATAAAGCTTTTTGTTTGTGGTTTATTTAAATTATTTAAACCTTTGAGGTTTAAATAATTTAGTTAAGCTGTTTAATTACTGTTGCTAATTAAAAGTACCCAATGAGATCAAAATTGACTTATAACTGAACTTGAACTTTTAAGTGTGTGTTTTATCTTGTAACAAATTATTCAGTCTTACTCTATCATAGAGAAATCAATGCAAAAATTGCAGGAAGTAAAATGCAACCAAAACTGAGGCAAACCACATAAGTGTTGTCACTACACTCTGTTTTGGTTTCTTGGGATTGTTAATGAAGGAGGCTTCAATGGCTCTGTTCACATCTGACCTTAAAATGCATTTTCAATCACACAAGTGGACAACTCTTTTGCCATTTTGAATGCCTCCACAGCTCTAGAAACACACAAATCAAGAAACATGTTAATATTAACATGTTAGCATGTTAATTCTAGACAATTTCAGGACAAAACCTTCTCCACTTTTGTGTGTATGCATGTATGTATGTAGGGATGTATGGGTATGTTTGTATGTGTACATGTACTTCCTGCATGTATATGAATATATGTAGATACTATACTGTACTTCTAATTGTAATTTTCTGTGTGTTGTCTTGTTTATATGTATTTAATGATTGGGGCCCAGGAAGAATAGTTTCAGCAATGCTGTGGCTAATGGGGATTCTAATAAACTAAAACTAAACTAAACTAGGAACTCTTACTTCATTTGCGTATTGTCAGCTTACCTGGTCATAGTAGATAAAGATAACACTAATTTGGATATCACTGTGCTATCACTAGCTTGCTAGGGTGGACAGGAGAGTGACATCCCTCTCCTCCTCCTTCTCTCTCTCTCTCATATATTTTAGGGTTACATGGAGCAGATAGTACAACCATAAGCAGATATGACATTGCAAACAGTGTTGCTGCCATAATTTATATTAATCATATCAACTTACTTATACAGCAGGCATTATAAATTGTAAAGTTTATTGATTTAGTTCTGATTGATTTAACTTATTTCTTCTATACTTGCTTATATCCTCTAAGAGCATATATCTATTTCTATAAATAGGTTTACAAAATCATACAATTAAAATAAATATGATGCCATCTTAATAGGTTAAACTTCACAAACTAATGGGGTGTAAATGATCTTTTGTATAAGTAGACTATTTCTAAATTGTGTTATTTTTATGTTTATTTATTCATTTTTGAACATTCTTTATGGCCTGATTATCATTTCTTTAATTATAAGAAACATTAAATTTGATGCTTTTATTTTGAAGGCATCTCGCCGTAAAAAGAGCATCTGGAGTTTTACTGTCAGTGTGTTTATGCAGTTAAAAATGTGTCTACCTGATAGGATGAAAACGGATTATAAGTATCTATTATTCAGTTAGCACCTGGCTGATAAGGACACAAAGTTTGTTGTCATTTCTTTCTTTTTTATGTCAGGTTTAATGCCTAGCTCATATTGTCGAACAATACAACAATTAGGTACACATATAATATAAAAAATTGATTTGGATTTAGATTTTCTCAAGAAGACAACAAGATAAGTTAGTAGTTAACGATAGCAGTACCTAAGGTAGGACTGTAATGGTATGTGTATTTGTATTGATGGTATGGTTTGGTACAACCCTTTTTCCGAATTATTGGGCACAGGACACTATTTTGTTTTATTTTATTTTAATTTAATTTTTGCAAGCCAAACCACTTACATATCTTGTAGTTACTAGATGGACATAATTGAGTGTCGCAAATCTCCACCTCCACTATGGACACTGCTGCCACACAGCACACAGCACTTCCTGTTATTTATAAAAAGTTGTAAGTAAGTCTTGTCAGTAAGTGGCTGCAGGATATGTTGTGTTAGCGTAGCATATCTTGTAATGTGAGAAAGTCATCAGTTAACACGGTCACCAGTTAAACCGAAACGCCATAGCGACTGACACTGAGAGAGGGATGAGAAGAGCAAGATAAGGGAGTGGTGATAGTAAGAAAGCTGCTGAATCAGATCAATAACATGTTATTTAATGATTACTTCACAGCTGTTCACGTATGTCCACGTGTTTTTAATTTTTTGATTTTATATATTTATATTTTTATTCAAACAATTTAAAAAGAACGATTTTATATGTATATTATTCAAAAATTAGTAAAGAGATTAAACTGCTGTGGTGGTACGTTTTAATAAGGTTATCAATAAAGACCAAGATATTTAATAGTTCTCTATTTTTTATTATTGTACTGAAAAAACAAATAAACTGTGACTCATGTACTGAGATACATACCAAACCATGATTTTTGTGTACCATTACACCTTTAACGTACATTGTATATGTGTTTAAGGTAATACAATGGCACAAACACTACACAGACAGATTTCACTGGACAGTTTTCTCAGTTTTATTGTTAGTGTTGTTTCTGCGGTTTGCCATTCTTGTACTGTTAAACTGTGCATCTGTCTTGTAATGATTTCTCTTCATTCATCTAAGCTTTGCGTTTGAAGTTTAGAGACACAAGTTATAATATTCCTAAGAGTAGGCGGAACTGACAATTTAAGTATGGATGCATACATCATTGTATAGATTACTGAAAAAGTTTACTTTAAAGCCCCAGTTATAGGTAGGTAACTATGGGACTCTTGGAGGTCTCATGGGTCTTGACATAGATTTTTTCTTAGTTTTTTTCCTAGGCTGTAGCACAAACTGCATACTGTACTGCAGGTGTAAGGAATAAAATGAAATGAACCACCTTTGTGATTTAAATACTGCTGTGTGATCTGTTTTCATTGCTCCAAAGCACCAACATTAGTAGGTCAGGACGTCACTCTTGCTCAGATATGACATCTAAACCAAAATAATCTTGACATAAACTTCATGTTACAGCAACAGCATCATCTAACATTGAAAATGACTACTGTGAAAATCATTTTAACAGTTAGGTGTGCGTTACAGTGATTTATGTTACATTTTGATTACTTGTGTTTCAATTTCAAAAACTAGTTGTTGGTTTCTGGATGGTTTTGGGATTAGGTTGAATACTCCCATCCTTACATGTTTCTGTTTTACCCTAATCCTATACACCTGACTAAACTGTCAGATGTAGAGGCATAGCCATGTTCCTCATGGCTGTGCTATATTCCCACATTTTACAATACAACAAAAAGAGAAAAAAAAAACTGAGTCACTAACTTTATTTCAGTTAGCTTTCAGCACTCTACCTCTTCTCGCTCTCCCAAATTGGTGACTCATTAACCACCCAATAGCTACAGTATCTTCCAGCTCCTGACACTGATGTGTAAATGTCCACCCCCATGACGTTTTCCACTATTACTGACATTAAGAGTCTGCAGGCTATTTTTTCTGACTGTGGAGATTCTTTCTTTATCACACTGGCAGCAAGGTTAGATCAGCACTGCTGCCTTACAGCATGAGGATTTTGGATTCAGTTGCCATGTAGAATTTGCATGTTCACTGTGCTTGTGATGGTTTACTCCAAAAACACATCTGTTAGGTTAATTGTCCTGTCAGTGCCCTTGACACTGACACAGAACTAGACTTGGTTCCTGGGCACTGCACAATGCCCCCCCACAACTGTTAATAATTAGGATTAAATCCAGAGATTGAATTTCACTGTGCAACTGCAAGTGTCACAAATAAAGCACCCTTTGAAATTGTATCTATGTCTGGATCTGATTTAAGTTTAATCAATACTCCTAAAACTTCTGACTCAAAAAAATAAACGTATAGCACATTCTTGAAAAGGAAGGCTTGAACAAACCAGATGTACTTTACTGCAGGTTGTTCAAACAGTACAGTGTCAGGGGAAACGTTTTGCCATCTGAGCCCTCAACTGGGGCTACTTTAGGTTACTGTACTGATTTGGGCAAGAGGCAGCCATTTGTCCTAGTTGAGCGGACAGCATGTACTGTAGCTATCCTGCATGGAAAACAGCCCCTGGTGAAAATGACTTTCCATTACTTGTGACCCCATCTGTAAATGACGTTCCCTGCTGATAGGATAATTTGCTGCCTTACATATCAACTGGACTATTTTTTGTAGTCAGATAATGGAGGCATATAGTGTAGTCTCACAATATAGAAATACCTCCCTAAAAATAGCATAATGTATTCGTCTTTTTTCTCAGTGTTTAAATGATGGATGATATTGAGGGCAACCGTGTGCTTCCACAACCTCCGTCTTAGGATCTTCCATATAAAACAATGTCATCTCATAGTAGTGTTATTGTCATATTTGTCATGGATTTTTTTGTATTTCTGTATTCTTCTCGGGATAATGACACTATTTCTGTGTTGTCAGCATCTTGGAAGATATATTGATCATATCATTAGAATGCAATGAATGGGAGCGCCTGTTAAAATTGATTGCTGTTGAGACACCAAGTCTGAAAGAGACTTGTTTTATTGCGTAACCCACAAATCAATAGTCTCAAAATAACAAATGATCTTGTATCAAGTTATATGCTCATGGCTATCTGTTGTGCTGTGTCAGTGAATGTGTGCATGCAGGAGAGTATGTGTGGCCTCTTCATTTAGCAGTGAGCACCGAAGCAGAATTTCGTGTCATAACAAAGCAAAGGAATCGATGCAGAAGCATTCTTGATCTCTGTTCTCTGTATAACAAATATCATTGAAGCAAGATGACAGCAAAGATCTAGGCAACTTGTGTGAAAGAAGGTGTCTCACACAAGATACAAAAAGTGAGTCTACATTTTTAATATGTATTTGTTGAAGATTACGTTTGGGTGTTTCAAAACTGAGTTTATTGCTAGATCTAGTTGGCTGCTATACATCACACATCTTGAAAGCCAGACATGCATTGTTGCAGGCTCATTAGTCATACTGCATGGGTTTGATTTAGTGTGCTCTTCTTTAGGAAGTGGCCATGAACTAATTGCAGCATTCAAAATTATATTTCTTAATGCTATGGTGCACATAATGTAATGCATCCATACCTTTATAATGATACTATTAAAACATAGTTCATTAATAGCAGTTTTCTTCAAATCAGAGATTATAAAGTGTTTATAATTATATTATAATTATAAAACCACAAATTATGTAATGAAAATGTGTTCAGTTGTTACATAAAAATGTATGAATTGTAAAAATCTATTAAATCATGCACACTTCCATAAACAAATAAATATATGCATGCAGAATAAAATAAACCAATTAAATGAGGTCTAAAAAGCCAAGCACATTTGTTTATGCAGTAACATGAGAGAGTGCAACCTTATTATGCTTAGGTTGCTCTATATACAATGTAAGTGCTACTATACATTTATGCTGTTGCTTATTTCATGAAAGCATCCTTAGCTTAAATAAAATAAATTAAAGTAAATGAAATTTTATCAACACATTATTTACTTTTGTCAGGATTCATCATAACAGCAGCCTTAATATATAGTTAGTACAGATGGGGTTGAAATCATTGGCACTGTTATATTTTTATTAAAATAATGTGCCATTTCTCCTGGAAAGTGTTGAAATTTGAATATTTTATCATCAGACCATCTTTGTGTAGTTTGCAGTGGAGTGAAGCAAAAAAAATGCAAAAATAATTGAACCTATGCATTCTACAAAGTTCTAAATTCTAAAATAGACAGAACAACATCATTTGTACCCTTTAGAAGTTCTAAGAAATACTTGATATTACTTTGTGCAGACTATTGTTCGAATTACCACAGGTGTTTCTATCTTAAAATCAGTCAAAAACAAAAGACAATTAGTCACTCTGTTGTTTTGTGCCACTGTGTGCATCATATTTAACGTGAAAAAATATAAGAAAAATTACAGAGTGGTCAACATATTAGAAAAATAGTAACAGGTTACAAGACAATCTCCGAAGAGCTGTGACCACTGTGGCCCATATTATTAAAGGAGACATGGCCCCATGTCATTTATCATGAACTTGACACAGAGAAAGTATAGTTTTTGTTTCTTTTTTGTTTTTTTTTGTTTTTTTTAATATACTTATTTGCATATATGGTATACATACCTACACATACTGGGCATGATGATAGAGAGCACATACCCTCTCTTTACACCACTGTTTTAAACATTTCCTATAACTTTATTGGCTTACTGGCTAAAAATATTAATCTGTATTCAAGCAGATGACTTTTAAACTTATGAAAAGGTTCCAGAGAATCAATGAAACATGCAAAGTTGATTCCCTGGTTTTGCTTGAATAACTGAGGTAATAGAAAAACTTTTATCAAAGCACACTCACTTTCCAAAAGCAGTTTTACTCATTGGCAGGCAGGCCCATCTCCTAGAATTATTGGAAAGCCTGTTATCCGAAATAAAAGGAAGTGGTTCCTATGCAGCACTCACACAGTTGAACATGCATCTGTACTACCACACAATCAATTTAGGGTTTGTTTTTTTTTTTTTTTTACCAGTTTTAGGCTATATTAGAAGTCTTATTCAACAATTAAAACAAGCTTGAAACTGCAACCTAACAAAATACCTCACACAGGTGTTCTTGCATAAAGTGTGACCTTTAGTTAAATCTCTATAGTTATTTATTAGATCAAACAACAGCACATTTGACCAATGTATTTATTTACAGATCATCCATTATTGCATCTTAGCATCGATAAGTTGTTTGAATTTACACAGACCGTTTAATGTTTTGCATTCATAAAACAGTCACAGCTGTATCCATTATTATTCCTTTCAACTTTAATTTCCACTTTTCAAATACATGTCTTGTGTAACAATGTTATCATTAAACAAATGATAATTACTATTAAAACATTTTTGCAGCTATTATATCTAGACCTACATTTTCAAATTTTGAGTATAATTAATCTACCAGAGACCTAATTTTTGAATTTTATGCCAGTATTGTAGATTATACATTTGTCCTTGTTCAGCATGCAAGGTGCGTTGCTGGTTAAGCATGTATTTACAGTACATAACTTTAGCAGTTGACTCTGAAAAGGTTTAATGCATGCCCTGGCTTCGTTAGATTTTTCTTGTTTTCATCATGTGTAAGGAATCCTTTCTTTACAATATGTTAGTACTGGGACTTTTGTGCATTTTCTACTAAGGTCCAATGTGTTTGATTGCTCTCTGACAGCTCCAGTAAGTGTTCTGTGATGAAAAAGTATTTGACAAAATGACACTAAATTTAACAGTGTTTACACAATATATGTCTGTATTCAAGAAATGTTTTGTCATGTGCATTCAAATGCACACAGCACCAGTGTTCTGCTTGTTTAACAGATGTTTGATAAATTGCCCATACTGTTTCCATTATGCCTTGTCTAGACAGCAAGTGTAGCATAAGCGTCATGTCAGCAGAGCAGTAGCAGTGAATCTGTCTGTGTGTACACTGGATGCATTCAGGTGCATTGCTGAGTATAGGTCAACCACATGTTGGTAGCAATCAGAGCCCAATGCATATGGCTGTAGTGACATACATAAAATGGACAACAATAGACTTAGGTCGCCACCAAAACAACTCTGAACCATGATGCATTGACTCCAAAAGAGCTCTAACAGTGTCCTTCTGAAAGAGACCACTGCTATCAGGGAATACCATTGCCATGGAGTGGTGTACTTGGTCTGCAACAGTGCTTTGGTAGGTATTACATGTCAAAGTAACATCCACATTAACGGCAGGACCTAAGGTTTCCTAGCAGACTATCACTCAGAGCATTACACTGCCTCTGCCGCCTTGCCTTTTTCTCATAGTGCATCCTCATGCCATTTTTTCCCAGGTAGACAGTGTAAATGCACCTAGCTGTCCACATGATCTAAAACAAAATGTGATGAGGTCACCTTCTTATATTGCTCTGTGGTTCAGTCTTGATGCTCAGATACCCTTTGTAAGTCCTTCCGGCAGTGGACAATTATTGGCATGGACTCTCTCACAGGTCTGCAGCTACACAGCCCCATACACAACAAGTTGCGATGCACCGCATTTTCTGACATCTGTTATGTTCACTCTCCTGAGGGATCAGACCAGCTGGTTAGCCTGCACTTCCCATGTGCATGTAATAGTCTTGGGTGCCCATGACCCTGTTCAGTTTCAATGGTGTTCCTTCCTTAGACTACTTTTGATAGGTGCTGACCGCTACATACTGTCATGACCCCACAAGACCAGCTATTTCTGAGATGTTTTGACCCAGTTATCTAACCATCACAATTTTGTTCTTGTTGACATTTTTGAACTAACTGTTCACTTGCTGCCTGATATCTTTTCCTCCACCTGGGATCATATAGCTTATCCAGGTATGGTTACTTTCTTCCTACTGTTTTTGAAGCCATTGTTGAGTTGCTGCATGCCAAACACAAAAATGTTACCCAACTACACTATTAATCCTATCAGTATTGATAGAAATCTGTACACAGACAAATGTAAAGCTAACCAGTACTTTATCATCAGTGGTGATTGCAGTCTAAGTGGTCCTCTACATTAATGATCATTTCTTGTGTTTTGCACACACCAAGAGAAAAGTTGTTGCTCTCGCCCTTCACTCTGTTTGTGAGTTAATAGTGAATAGTGACATTTATTGTTAAGCAAATAAAGGAAAACATTTCTAATTGGAGTTGCAGTTGAAATAATGATTGATACAGCACAGTACCATTTGTTTGTTTTTGCTATTTTACTTTTTATTCTTCTCTATTTTCTAAAATCAGTATTGGTTTAAAAAAACACCTATTGGTCGGCCTCTGCAGAGGACTGAGACAGTAACCCTGTGACACTGCTGTCCTCAAAGAAGTCACAATAGTCAAGGAACAGTTATATGTTAACTGTGGTTGGAAGCGAATTGTCAGACCTGCCCTTTTGGCCCTAGTTGAATTAGACTCTGGTTATATTTTGGCAGGTCTAAACACAACAATTGTATACAGGTGCGGTCCAAAACCGGTACATCAAATTCCTTGGAAGAAGAGGTCTTGGTCCAATCTGAAACACACTTTGGAATTATATGTTGTGATGGAAACATGATCAGAACCAACTTCACTGAATATTCTCTAGTTTTCTAGCTAAATAGCTTTTGTAGCCAGGTTTGCTTTCCATATTTGGATACAAATAAACAAAATCATAGGTTGCTAGCAGCTCGTCAGAGAGTGAATCCAGGTGGAACAGTCCAACCTGAATCAGCACAAGTATAATTAAGTGGGGATGGTGTAACCAGGTTATTTTTATACAGTAGGTACTGTACATTTCTATATTTAGATAGGGTACAGTTTCAGTATGTTATACCACACTTTCATTCGCTTATTGTGTTCCCAATTAATGGAGTTTAATGCTAGGGTTCAGAATGAAGCAAATTGTTATTAGGGCTGCCCCTAAAAGTTGTCAACTCGAAGTACTGTATCAGTCAATAATCCCTGAGGTGAGTTCCATTTGTCAGCCGAATCACTGCCTTTTATAAAGACTTCATTGTAAACAGAGTATGACAGTGTGACAGAATTTACATTTAGAGTCTTGTGTTTAAATGACCTAAATACAAAACTGCGATGGAAACAGGGAGAGATAGGGACAGTGTGACACAGAGTGACTGAGCTTTCAGCTCTGGTATTACATGCTGCAATGCATACCAGTGTCCCCACAATTCTTCCTTTACCATTTAGTGTGATGCAACCTTTGTCTGTCACTCCCAAGCACTCCCAGCAGCAAACAGGAGAGTCTCTCTGTGTGCACTTAGATCTTATTAAAAACACAAATAATGGTTAACAGCATGGAAATATAAGTCTAACAGGTAAAATAAGAGACTGTTATGTTGGAATCCATGCCTTCTTCTTATGTGCCTACTCTGACTCGACTGTGAAAATCTTGACTTGGGGTCAGCCCTATTTTAAACTAATAAGGTCTCTTATTGCTTTATACAATCTTTAATCAAAAGAGAAATGTACTCTGAGGCATTTTCTCCTTTCAATGTAAGCCCAGTTAGCTATTTTCCCTCAGCCATAAAAAATGCACAGGCTTGTTATATCCTTTAGCTCTATATCGCTTATCATGTTCCCACTGGAGTGAGATTCAATAGAAATTGAGTGATGCTCTCCATCTCTCTCTCACGCTCCCTTCACAATCCCAGTCATCCTCCAGGATATCCACAGCCAGACCTACAACCCTAACCTTTCTGCACAGCTTTGGCAAGAACTGTGGACTGCACATTGTGTGTTTCTATGTGTGCTCAAAGGTGAACAGGAGAGACTGCGTGGCAGAAGGAAAAAGGTAGATTTGGTATGTAACATTAGATGTGATAGTGTGGTTGCAAGACAGCACAGTGAACTGAACAACTTCTTTGCAAACAGCAGGATCTGTTTGGACCAAATGGACAAAGAATCTGGATCTTTTTTGTCATGCTTTTTAAAGAAATTACACTGGAATATGCATGTTATTGTATTTAATATTTTTGCAATATAATTTAATGTACAGGTTAAAAGATAATGTTGTTTTGCGCCAGTTTTTTTTCAATACTGCGGTGTGACAGCAAGAAAAATGACATTGTAACACTGTCGGGTTTCAGTCTAAATGTAGCTATGTTTTTTGTGAATTATTTACAACCACAGTTGTTTATTTGTTGACAGACAAAGATGCAATTTTTGAGAATGCCCTGTGGAGCTGGTCTTTGACATTTCTTTGACATTTTAATAATAGTGTTTAAAGTCTTCTATTGAATGCTAATTAATCATAATGCTAAATTGAGATTTTAATACAATAATGTTTCCTGCTAATAATAGAAATGACAAAGTATATTTAGAAGATGCATAAGATGTGGAGAAAGACAGCTGTCATTTACAAAATCTATGTAAACTCTCATAGCTTCAGCAAGTGAGGCGGTTTTGTTGAAGATGTCAAAGAATTCGTATTCTTATTAGCTGTTTATCACATTTCACAGTGTACATGACATAACATGCAACACACACAAACTTGCAGTTTTGTTTTGCAAGCAAAACTGAATTGATATTCCTTTTCAAAAGGGGGATTATTATGTTATTGTTTTATGAGCAGTGTGTCATAATACTGATTTCTGCTTGAATTAGATGAATAAATTTTGAGCTCCTGATTCTTGTACAAAATAGCAACCAAAAGCCAGGGAAATTAATCATATACTGTATAAATGTGCATATATTCACCCACACATCTACATAATGCTTATTATGTTTTGTGAGGGGTTATGCTTGATATAGTTATATAGGTTCATTAATTTATCTTTGAATTCCTCAGCACACCCCTTTGATTGATTCAGCTGTTCATTCAAAGCAGCAGGGGAAACAATAATAGATTTGAGGTGCCAGAGGCTTAAATGTTATATATTTCATGTTAAGTTCTGCATTCTTGTAAAGCTGTTGCTGTGAAAGGTAAATGTGTTTTTTTCAACTGAAATATTTAATTGCACAGAAGGTATCTGTATTGATGTGACAACTTAAATTACTAGTGCACTGATCTCTGGCTGCCACTCAGTTATATAGAGTACTCAGACTAAAGGGCTTATTAAGAAACCAAAAAAGAAGACAGAAAACGAAGGAAATGTCAGTTTTCATAATGGGATGTATAGTCCTTTCAGTGCTGTGAAACTTATAGCTGCTAGCCTTTTACCTTATTTCATCATCTTCTCTCCAGTCTCATCTAAAGTTTATATAGTGGTATAGACAGTAGACTATAGCATGAATGTTTTAATTGATTAATTGTACTCCTGTAAATTGTATCATTCTGTAATAATAATTTAGTAGTGTTCTCCAATTAACTGACAAATTCATGTTCCAGCTGTAATGATGGCTGCCTGTTGGTACATTGTAGATGTATACCCACAAACATGAGAATACTGACTTGGGTATACAGTATTCGGAGTTTCAAGTAATATCTTTAACACTAACCTGATAACATAAATCCAGTTTTAGAAACTGTGAAACAATTTCCTCCTGGATTGAGAAAGACTGGCACTATCTCAGAATTACTATATCTCAGCACCTATTTGCTTGATTTTAGGTTTTTATGTTTCTGTGCTCTAAGGGTGAACACTTTTGAGATTCTGTGCTATCAACTCTCCCACTTATTTACTCATTCAGCTTATTCTCCTGCTGACTTCCTCTCAGTCTGTCTGTCACCTGGGTTCTGTTTGCTGTTAGTTCTTCTTTATGTTTGTCTCTGTAGGATTGATCAATTATTAGTATTCTAACATGAACATATTGTCAAAACCTGTGTGTATGTGTGTGTGTGCGCTGAAGATAGTTCAGTAATGCCCAATCAATAAATTAATCATCCTTTAAATAATTAACTATTGGAAGCCAACTCTAATTTGATTCAAAGCCTGTTGGGTTAAATATTATCAAACTAACATCAGCTTGGTGTTTCACTGGTTTTACTCACAAAGCTCATTTCACTGTGACTCAGCCTTTCCCACTTTTCCAACTGAAGGTTTTCTTATATCCTAACTTAGAAACATGGTATGCAGGGTGTGATTTGTCCAAAAAACAGTGGGGGGATGTTTGTTTGTTTTTTTTATTCGGAAAACATGACAAATTCAGATAGGCCTATTTAAAAAAGTAATCTATATTGCTCTAATAAACTACACAGAAGATGCTTTCTCTCACACAAATACACATACATTTTTTCCCTCTCGTGTGTGCACTACACTCAGTCAGGCGCACTCACTTGCTGGTGTGCACTCTTGCTCGCTCTTTCTAGTTTCCAGGAGAGCCGCTATCAATAGTATATGTTAAACTCCTGGAACTCCTGGAAAATGGCCGTGTACTGCTAGTATTCTCAAATGGTTTAGCAGGGATGAAAATATTTTGGCAGAGGTAAGGATGAAAGAAACAGGGGTATAATCCCCACCTATGATTAATTGCTACAGAGTGCACACACACAATGTGATTAATCAGTCACTGCCACTTGTGCTGAATTGTTCCTGATCAATGTATTGATTAGTTTCACTGACTAAAATCTATTCTTTAAATATAATGCCTTTGCTGTGTGATATATTACCTCTCCTTCTTTTCCCAGAAGCTTCATATTATATTTCATGAAAGAGTAATAATTTCTTCAGAGGTTAGTGGGGGCACTTCTTATTTCAGGCAAGGTGGTGCGCCTCCATTATAATATGCTGCAGGAAACACTGAACTGAAAAGAACAGATAGAAAGTGAATATGTTATAAAAAATGCAGTAACTCTTTTTCAACTGAACATGGTAAACTTGAGACTGAGAATCAAAGTTTTGCTTGACATCATTAAAATTTTAAATCACATAGGCATTAAGCAGCAGCAATGTTATTCTTGTGAGTGTAGTTAACTCTGAATTTCATTTCCTGCTCCGCAAAGATAACAAATGTCTCATTTTCAGCTGCCCTCTCTCATATTATTGAGCTCATTGCACTAACAGTGTCACAAACAGTGTTGACTTTATTATTTTCTCTGACAGAGATTTCTAAATTAAATCCTGGCATTTGAAACACATCTACGTAAACTCAGCTACTGACTAATTACCACACTAGAAAGTGAAAAATATTTTTTGTCCTTTTACCCACTCACTATTGGCATAAGTCATGAATGTTTCCTAAATTAAATCTCTCATTATCATGTGAAGAATTCAACATGGATTAATTGAAATTGGGTGACTTTCTCTGTATTTGTACACAAAACAAAATTTGATTGTTTTATCACCTTTGTTTATATTTTTATCAGTATTTCGAGGTCACTCATGTTTTTTTTTTAGATTTTTCCAAAATGATTAACTGAGCCCTACTAGCCTCTAAAGATCATCTAAAACTGCAGTGTGTTTAGTATTTCCATGTGTTAGGGTTAGGGTCATTTCAAACTGAATACTATTCAGACACAGATTTAACCCCTTAATCTCAGGCCCTTTTTTTGGGATTTTTCTCAAATTGCACTGTCTATCTTAATGGCTTCTGTGTCCTCATACTTTACCTATCATGAAATGCTTGGTATCCGTGAGAGCTGAGCCCTTGAATTTTACTTCAGTTCAGTGGGTTTGATTTATCCTTGAACATGCTAACACACTAATCTTCCTCAATCTGGAGTTGCTTTAATTTACTAGGAGTGGGCAGTCACCTCCACAGCCTTTACCGGTAAACATATATGTGAAGGGACACTGTTTCTCTGTGATTGAGACATTCTTAGTATATACAGGTCATTATGAAGGAAAACCCATGATATTGTACTACTGTGTAGTGCACACCACTGTGTTACCGATACATGCTGGTACGACAGCTTCTTTACTGTGTCATAGTTTTTCTCAAATGGTACCTTGTAAAGATGTTACATGGTCATCTGATGTTTCTTCAACACTGTTTGTTGTAAAGATGCTGACAGAGTTGATATTTTGAAAGATGCCATTGTCCTCTAAAACTGCTCTCTGGATCTCTCTAAGTCTAAAAGCATTATTTGCTGTCACCATGCTGCAGATCTTTTGCGCTTGGTGAGGTGTAAAAATTGCTCTATAGGTAGTCATCTGGTCTGACACATTGGAATTCAAAACTAGATCATATTTCTATATTTATACTGTATTGAGATGCACTGTACTGTGCTGTACTTGATGACTCTTGTCTTCCTCACAGCATGAGGGTCAGACATGCATGGACATTTAGTTACTGTACTACGTTAACTGAGATATTGAAATATGAATATTAATAGTATTTGGTGGGTAAGGACATGGTTAATTACATGGTTCACAATGATGGCCTTTGTTTAATGTGGAACACCTGTCTTTGTATTTGTTCTAATCGTCCTCTGTTTTGTTGACTTTCCCTCAAACACCACCACACATCCTTACTACTCTCCCTCTTAGTCCTCCTGCATGAAGTTGCAGCCATGTTCCTCCATGTTCAGATATTGCCGTTGTTCTGATATGGCCATGCTCTATAGATATGTCTGACAATACTCATGAACAGCACCTGGAATCTAACTTCACTAGATGTGTGATGGCTTTATGTAACATTTGAGAATCTTCCCTTTGTGAGTGATGTTCAGGTTTCAGGTAATTTACCATTTTAGCATATGTTATGAAATTCATATCAGTGCTAGTTATGGAATACATGCCCAAGATATTTTGACAATGAAACTAAGTTTTATGCATGTGATGAATTGCCCATTGAAAGAATCCCTACACATTTTAGAGAGTACAACTATTAAACTAGGAAGCAACATAACAGAACTTTTGATTAACACAACATATGCATTAATTATAATTATTTGCATAGATACACTAAAACATTTGCAATTTCTCTAAAAGAATGAGAAATTCAAGTCTATTGTGAGAAAGTTGTGAATGAGTTTTCTTATGTTGTTTCAAAAACATTCATCATCATTTGTGCATTGGGCCAAAGTAACAGAGAAAAAACTGTCAGGATATATGCCATGGATACACTTATTTTTCTAAAACTGTTAGTAATTAAACAGTAATTATTTCTTATACAGTAACTGTATCTTAGATGTACTATTAGTTTAAATTTCATTTGCACTCTGTGTATCTTCATTGTCTGCCAATAATCAGAGCAATTTTACTGTAGTTTTCCTCTTTTCCCCTTGGCTTCCTTTCTGAAACGCAAAATAAAATAAAAACCTTTCTCTGCAGAAAAAAAGTGGGACCATTTGATGAAACCTGTTTGATGACACGGTAAACGACTTTTATTTTCTTGAGGAAAAAGATGGTCTAAAACCCATTTTTCACTGGCGTAAAGGGGGCACAGGCAGGTTTTGGCATGGCAGGTGATGAATGGTTAGTGGGAGGAAATCCATCTGCTGCACAACGGAAATGGGATCGTCCACTGATAAAAAATTGCACACTGAGAGACAAAACCTAAACTCACCATATGGCACAATAGAGTGTACTGTG
>JANJYQ010168357.1:0-10001 GCA_024605255.1 Rastrelliger kanagurta | reverse complement strand
CTCCCAGACCCACCTGCGTGCTGTTTACCTCTGTGAAATGGCCCAAGTTGTGTGCTTCCAGGATTTCAGTGAACACACTGACTGGTAAGAGCCTTACAAGTAATCTAATGGACAATTACTTTTGATATTTGGCACATATACTTCTTGAAGATATGATTTGTACCTCTGTCAGGTTGAGAGATTTCTGTGTGTCAGTTGAAATCCAACAACTCTTTTAGAGTGCAGAAAGTGTGCATGAGCTGTCCAATTAACAATTTTGTAGATTTGTACAGTCCTTAGATCATTGAGGTATTCATTCAAAGTAATTGTGTTTTAATTCATTGCTATGGAAATACAGTTCCAAAGATGTGTATCTCATAATGCACAGGGTAAACCTAGGTGCATTCTCATCAAGCAAAGTGTTTTGTATAGTGTTCTCCTGTATTAATAGTTTTAGTGGAAAAAGATAATACCTGTTTTGAGTGGCAACCCTAACCCCAGAAAACCTTTGGGTGTGACAAGATTTTGTATTGGAAACAGTAACTGAAAAAAATGTCAGACCACTTTGGGGATATCTAAGGTTAATATTAGTATTTGAAAAATTGGAGAAATTGGAGCCACTGGCCTTTTCAGTCAACAGAATAACATGCCAGTCCTTTCTGATGGATGAGCTATACTGTATAATGCTGAAACAATTTCTAAATGACTTCAAGCATACCTTTGCTGTTTTTGAATCTGGAGTCCAGCTGAGCCATCAGGGGCAGAAACCTGTTGTCTTTGCATCCATCATGTTTTTCTGTAATCACACAGCACAGCAGTTGATTTTACTCATGAAGCTTTAAGACTTCTGGAGGAAGAACCAGAGACTCCAGAAAATGCTGACAGACTTAAGGATGACAAAGCCCACGCTCAACTTTGGCTCTATATCTGCACTCTGGAGAACAATCTTCATGAGGTGAGCATTTGGATCTGTCAGGATATCATTTACTCTTCATTTTATTTTTTTATGTGCTGTTTTCATTTTAGCATATTGATTGTAGTTAATTGATGTCAGTTCATACTGTGAATATAGTTTCACAAAAGTTTTTTTTTTTTTTTGTGAATAAAATCAATACAAAACCAGTCTGCACGCCATCAGGGTGAACCAGTTTAATCTTGATATTGCTGGAGGATGTTATTATTAAATATTATTGTCTTCATTATTATTATTATTATTAATAATAATAATAATAAATTATTGTGTGTGGTGAATGATTTGTGCAGTGTACAGTATAATATTTTAGATTTAAAATATAATTTGTATTCATTAATATAACTTTTATGTACACTGAGTATTGTTCGTACTTCAATTTTGCATAGTTTTTGCTCAAAAACCTTTAAAATTTTTGGACTGCTGCTATAGCTTCTATAGCTGTTAACTGGAATGCAGTCTCAGTGTAATAGTCTGGCCAAGTGTTTTGTGATGAAAAATTGATGTTTGTGTGTTTTTTCATCAGGCCATTGAGAGGGACAAAAAACTGCTGGAAGAGCGTGAGCAAACGCGTTGTGTAGACAATCCCGTTGGGACCAATGATTTTGATTATGAAGATAAACAGAAGAATCAGGACAGCATCCTGGTCTATGAAGGCCTTCATTTCAGCCTGGCTGCAGAAAACAGTAGGAACCTCTTTTTGATAAATTGACTATCATCCTGTGTGCTATTGTATCATATGATGGATATTAATTGTAGTGTAACTATGTATTTAAAATGGTTTCTTTATCATTTGTTGTCTTTGTGTGATATTAATTCTTATTTTTGTTCTTAAAGAGTTCTGCAAACCTTTGGAAAGAGCACTGGATGAGTGGTATGCTCTTCTGCAGAGTAAAGTCCTGCCCTCTGTAAGAAACCCCAAACAGACCTGTAGCTCTATTGTTATGACTGCAGCTCTTTTCAGACTCATGGGAAAGGTAAGAAGAAACAATGTGAAAAATCATTGTGGAGGGTTATTTTTGTTTTTACTTTCTTACTTCATCTCCAAATAGACTTCAATCTTGTACCAAATAAGTAATCACTTTTTGTTATCCATGAAGCATTATACACATTTGTAAAGAGAATTGTAAATGTGAATTGACCAAATTTCCCGGTCTTTTCACAAGAAAAAGTAATAAATTATATTGAATGTTGTAAGGAAAATACTGTAATTTAAAGTTGTAAGAGAGATTTTTTTGGTGTATCCTGAGGTCAGTGTGTTAGAGCTTGTATTCAGATCATTATGTATATGATCTGTGTATTTATCAATTCTCACAATTATTTTGTAGCCTCTCAAAGCTTTGGAAGCTTACAAGCTTGCTATTGGACTCTCACATCAACTTGCTGACACCCAAGGATGTGCCAGCTCCCTCTGTCAATCTGCCAGCCTCCTCCTGGTTTTAGGCACCCCTGATATGGCTTTGGTAAAGCAATGCTGTAATGATTATACACAGCAAATAGATATTTGATATGAAAAAATTTTTCAGAATTTGTTGTGCTAATATTATTTTGTTAGAAATGATTTCTTAATACAAGTAATGGATCATCTTTTCAGGCCCAGCTAGAACAAGCAGAGAAAATTCTAGCCTCGGATACGACTGCTGAGGGACTTTCTTCTCTCTCCATGCTAGCTGTTTTGTTGAAAGCTCAGTACTTCTATAGTACAGGACAGGTAGGCAACATGGGTACTAGGAGTATTTCTCATTTTAACATTGTTTTTTGCCAGTGTAAGTGTTTTTTATCACGTTGCTTCTGAATTGTTTGACCATATTACAGGTGGATTGTGGTGTGCCATATCTGTGTGAGGTGCTTAAAGAGGTGAATGAGCAGAGACAGTCAAAAAGCTGGTACCTGCTGCGTGCTCGAGCACTACAAACATGCAGCTCCTATCTGAGTTTGGACACAGACGAACTACCCCAAGCCCAAAGGGGCTGCATCACACAGCATGGTTAGCTGAAGTGCTCCCTACTCTTCATATAACCAGATGGCTTTTGATTTTGTTTCAGCTTCAGATTAATTATACTGAGTAATGGTGTATATTTGTGCATTTTAGGTATAAATAGCCCAGACACGGCTCTATATGAAAGCCTGAAGCTTTTCTGCAGCCTTCTGGTCACTTTAGTGGGGAAAGGACTATATGGGACTAATGGCAGTAGTTCAGATGTGCGCTTCATTGACCAAGGTACATTTTTTGCACATGGAATAGCAATGCATTGAAAAGTTAATAATACTTTATTGATATTTGCTGTAACACTTTCTGCAATGTATTTTTTTTTTCTTCTATCTTCCTTGGCCTATGAACAGGAGATAATCTTGTGCTAAAGTGGCAGCTGCTCTCTGAGCTGTTAAACTGCTCTATGAAGATGGTGACTGTAAGGAGCAGCTGTGGGGCCATTAATGACGCTAGGCTCCAATGCCTAGAAGCCCTTAAACTGGCCATGAAGCTGCAGGCACTTAGCCAGTATGTACATACACCACAGATGGTTGAGGGTTAAAGGTTTACAGTATTTATTTATTTATTTTCCACATCTTTTTATTAGGTTTTTCATTCACATACAGCAATAACACACACAGTAGATCGATCATTTACTTGTCAAATGATATTGTCTCACTTTAATGACCAGACAGGTGTTTTGTTTTTTGGTTTTTTAACTATTTTTTATGGCTGTATTTTGGTGATGTACATATAACAGCAAATTATATTGTCTGAACTAATATAGCCATGTTAAAAATACCTGTTAACATCATAATGTTTGAATGAATTGAATCTTTATTTTTTGATTAGTTGTGCTGAGCTGCTGGTGGTGAAAGCTGAGTTGGAACTGATGCAAGGAGAGAAAGAGGAAGTTGGATTTGATTTAGACAAAGTCAGGACCCTCCTTGAACTCTGCACAGGTTAGGAACAGTGGCAATTATGTTGGACTTAATCTATATCCCACAGCCCCAAGTTGAAATATTATGTCAAGTTCAAGTGTCACTATTCTTGAGTTTGTTTACTTCTTTGTTTGTTTTTCGTCAGATTTTTCTGATCAGAAGCAAAAGGCAGAAGTGAAAATCAAACCAAGGAAAGGTCGACCAGCAAAGAAAACTCAGTCTCCCTCACCTATTTTAAAGGATGACATTAAGGACATCCTGAGCACAAGGTGGATTTCCAAAGAACCTGTAGCAAGTGATCTAGACAGCTCCCCGCTTCTCAAAGCTCAGCCTCGCCGCTGGCTCTCCTCTCTGGCGCATAAACCGGACTGCCCGTGCCCTTGCTGCTCTGAGCCCTGTCTGGGTCGTGTTACAGCTCGATGGGCAGCTGCACAGGCTGATCTGGTTCTCCAGCTGGATCCTGCTGAAGCCAAAGTTGGTTTGAAACTTCACTTGGCATCATTGGCCCGCTGTAAGAGCATCACTGCCAAACTTGGGGCAAAATTGGCTAAACTCTTCCCTGATTGTGACCCTGCTAAAAGTTTGGCTAAATCCACCCTGATGCAGGACGTAGTAGGCAGTGTGTACCTTCACATGGTCCTTTCTGGGTTGGAGCCCAGGCTCAACAAGATCTGTGCCATTTGGAAAGTACTTGAAGCTGGCTTAGCATTCGTTGATTCCATGCCATCTCCTGCACTAAGACCTGTGAGAGCAGGTCTAATGGCAACCAAAGCCATAGTGTCTTTGATTACCCTGGCTGCCAAAAAGAACTGCAGTCCAGAGGAGCTCTTCTCAAATGCTTGGACCTGGAATGCACCAAAAGAAGATATAGAGCTGAAATCAGAACAAAAAAAAGTGCCTTCCACATCCTTGCTGAAGAAGCCTAAAAACGTGCTTATTCCTGACAAAGCAAAAGAGGCAACGAAGATCAGAGTTGTTAAGCCAAAGATCCAAGTGACAAGCTCCTCAACCAAAGGAAAGGGTCTGGTTCCAATGACACCAGTAATGAAGTCTAAGCATTCTGCAAAGGAGCTCAGCTTTTTTGACTTCAACACAGTGGTACCAGCTTTGGCTTGTACTCCAGTTCAAAAAGTGAAAGCCCCTGGTTCGGTGCAGAAGGCATCAAAGACTGCCTCTAAGCAACAGTTTCATGTGTATGAAGAGTTGTCGCCAGTTCAAGACAAATCCCAGCCTGTGCCTGCTGCCCCCAGACGCACAAGGAAATCCCGTTTCAAGGTGAGCATCTATTTCAGAGTAAACATCTGACTGATACAAAAAATAAAGCTTTCATGTTTAAAAATGTCTTGCTTTAAATATTTGAATACAGGTGGAGTTTAGTGATGAGAGTGACTCAGAAGTCAATACCCTGGCAAAACCCAAAACAGATGTCACCAAAAAGCGGACTACTACGAGAAGAGGTGCTCAAAAGGGTAAAAAGGACCCAGATCCACCTGCTGAGAAGGCCCCACCCAAGAGGCAGACTAGGACCAAGAATAGCACTGCACTACCTCATTTCATCTCTTCTGAGGATGATGAAACAGTGGCCACTCAGCCTACCTCAGTAAGAAGAGGAAGAACCAGGAGGGAGCTGGCCAGATCAGAGAAGGAGTCTGTGGAGGAGCCAGACAAAATGAGGACCATAGAAGAGGAAACGAACAATGTTTTGGACTTAAGCATCGAGGATCTTAGGACATCAGACACTGAGACAAACAACAATCCTGCTTCAAGTAAAGATATGGGTATGTAACATAACTTTGTGACATTGACACAAAATGCAGTGTTTTTAAATAAACTTAGAAACGTTATAACACAGGCATAAGGTCATCATTACATTTTGCTACATAAACAAGAGTATCGAATGTGCACATTGATTGGACCTGTCAAGATTATAGCAATGATACTAGAACCCTGATCTTTCTCCACGCTATTCAGAGATAGATTTTGAGGTGTTGCGGAGAGATATATGTTGTGATTTGGAAAGAGGCGACTTGTCTGAACTGAGGAACAGAGGTCACTTGAGAGGCCCTCAAACCCACCTTCCTCATGCAGACACCAGGCCAGGTAAGTCTTTACGACTGCAGTTACTTCACATAGATATTGCAGTATGGTACAATGTGTCCAATAATATGAGAACCAAAACAGGCCTGAAAATGTTTGGATGGTAAAAACAACAGTATCAAGATGTGTACAGTAAATCACCTGATCCAGTTTCTCCTGTCATTTCATTTATTTCAGACAATCTTTCTTTGGAGGATATTCAGTCTTTGCTCCGCTCAGCCTGGTTGGCTCTTCAGCACTTTCCACCTCCCAACATCTACCCAACCCTCTGTGCTCTGCTGGCTTTAGCCACAGGACAACAGGACCCCACAACTACAGCGATGCTGCACTCCCAGTCTTTAGGCATCTCAAGTCGTCATCGCACCATCCGGCATTTAGCCAGTTCTCTCAAGTAAGCATATATATAGATGAGGATAAGGATATGGTGTCATGTCATAATGGTCTATGATTAAATATTTTGGAATCTGACTGTTCCAGCTTCTCATTCTCATAAATGTTTTGCTAAAGATTAACATTCCCATTTCTTTGGTGTGATATTTTAACAGAAAGCTGAAAAAGACATCCAATGAGCTAGAAGACAAGATGGATGCCCTGAGCCTCGATGAACTCAGTCTGACCTCTACTAAACAGAGATTGTCACAGTTGGAAAACATTTTCTCCTTTCCAACTACTGAGTCTTCAACCTTTCCCCAGAACCACTGCCAGGAGTTTATCCAACAAGTTCAGAACCTTCCTCAAGGTAAAATATTGCTACTTTGTTGTGTTTGGTTTGTTTGAGATGTGGTTTGCACAGGTGAGTACATTATGGGAGTTAAAAGTGATAAAGTTAAGTTCTAAAAATCGAACTTGGATTTTGATCTCAGAATAGGTTTTGATTGGTAGGCTTGAGATTTTCAGTTATCATTTAAGACTGCATCTGCTTACTGTACTTGCAGTCCGAATTTGTGACAGATGCACATTTTATTTCTATATTTAAATAAGAATCCTTGATGCTTTCATGCTCTCAAAGAAGCCAAAACTGATCTGCATTACACTTGTGTAATATAACCTTTGTATATCCTGTATATTCTTCTTTTCTGCTACAGGTGTGACTGTGTGTGTGATGTCAGTGCTTGGAGTAAAACCTCAGGAGATGGGTGATGGCATCTTGCTGTCACGTCTCGAAAAGGGCTCTGCCCCTGTCACTGTTCACATCCCCACCTCCAGACAGCAGGTGAGGACAACAAACTACAATTGCAAGAAGGATTTATTGTAACTTTAGTAGTAATAATGTTATGGTTACAGGAATGCTATAGTCAGAACTATCTATTCAAAAACATCAGTCCACTACTTTGCTCCAAACTAAAACAACTTAATGATTATTTAGTGGATTATTACCATGACGTTGTAAAGACTTCACAGGGTCCCTAGAGGAAGAATCCTACTGCCTGTGGTCATTCCTTGACTTTTCCTGTAGCGCCACCATGAGGTTGAAATAGGTGGCTTTGAGTGAAATGTCACAACAATTATTTGATAGGTTGCTACACAAATTCGACATGTCCCCCACAGGATGAACTGTAATAACTTTTGTTATCTCTAGAGGTGGGTAAAAATAATGATTCATCAATGTATTGCAATATTTTTTTCCTCAATTCAGTATTGATTGATAAAATCCTCTGAATCGATTCATGCAAACAACTTAGTACCCAGACTCTTTACAATACCCAGCCCTAGCTATCCGTTAACTTTTTATATACCATCACCATCATCAAGTTAACATTTTAATTTGTCCAGTGTGGTTCATGACCAAATGCTTTCAAAACAAATGACCTTTGTTCATTGCTTGTAATACTGCATCATGTGGAAGAAAATAACAGGCCTTACCTAATTAATTAAGATGAAAAGAAATTTCCTACTTGTTAGAACTTTGCCTAGCATATGGTCAGCGCTAAGGAACATTTGAGTACATTATCATCCCAGATTAATACTTTGACTTTGTTGTTCAGCACCCTATTAGCTGGCTGGTCCAGGAGATGGATAATATTCAGGTGGAACAGAAGGTTGTGAGCTGTGAGTCTGAGAAAGCCAAGTGGTGGGAGGGCCGTAGAGCACTGGACTCTAGAGTGGAGGTAAGTAGTTAGGAACAAGGGCGATACTGGCTAGTCTAAGAGGGCTGCAATATAAAATTGTTCACTTCTGTTTAGACACTTTGTAACTAAATTTGCAGGCATACAATATGGAGTAATACTTTTGATTTAAAAGTTTAGCCTAAATGCCATCTCATGCATCTTTCAGCACCTGCTGAAAGAGATGGAGGGATTGCTGGGATGTTGGAGGAGCTTTCTTCTACCCCTCTCATCAGATCCTAAACTCTCCAGTAAGGCCCAGTCCCTTTGTAAGACCTTGTCTGCCAGAGGAGTAACAACCAGTGAGGAGATGCTGAAGGTGGGTGTTGTTTGTTTTTATAGTTTGTTATAGGCAACATTTTATATATATTTCATCCATTTTCTTAATTCAAGTTTAATATATATATGGTTTTTGTTGTTTTAATTTATAAATCTATAATTAAATTCCCAGTGAAGTTTACTGTTTCAGTGCAGTCATGTCATAATACAGTTTAATGTTAAGCTGTAAAATATAATTGCTCTATTACATATATTTATCATAAGTGCTCAAATGTGTGTTTATGATTATGTTCCTTTTGTGTTTAGAAGATTATTGATCAATATAATAATCAGAATTTTGTCTCAAAAGGAGCAACAAAGAAACAACCACTTCTTGACTTCTGACTTGTGTTCCAGGCGATCCTATCTGCATCTCCTGTGCTCTCGCAAGAAGACCTTAAAAGATTTGCTCTTGGAGTTTCTCCACAGTGGGATCTGGAGTGTGACCAACTTCTCCATTCAGCTGTTTCCCAGCTCACAGACAGAGAAGAGCCTCACGGTCATGTGGTCCTCATTCTGGACAAGGTGGACTTGATTGTTTCCTTCGCAAGCTGTAGTTAGTTTTATAGTGACAGACTCTATAAAAGTCACAAATGACTGCATAGCACTGTTACACTATGTTCTATGTGAGGTTGGTTAATCTTTGACGCTAAGGTGTAGAAGTATCAGCTTCTGTCTTGTTTCCTGTGCAGTACCTTCAGAAGCTGCCATGGGAGAGTATCTCTGTCTTAAGGTCTCGCTCTGTGAGCAGGATGCCGTCTCTGCACTCTCTAATTGGACTGAGTATTCAGAAAGAGGTATGATTTTGAAAAACCCATAACTGTTTCAGTATTTTCTGTGGTGCAGATGTTCACTTTGTTCAGTTCACTGACTGTGGGTATGGATCACCCCCTTTAGACTGAACCTCAATCCATCCTGAAGCACGGTGTGGATATAAAGAAGGTTTTTTATGTGCTGGACCCTAATGCCAATTTAGAAAGCTCGCAGGACCGATTCAAAGAATGGTTTAGCAGGTGAGACAAATACTTTAGAAAGTCAAGAGAAGTTTTTGATTTGTCTGCATGATTCTCTGTCTCTGGTCTGTTTCCTTTTCATTTATTGCATAACTTATTCTTCTTTTTAAAGTAAGCCTGATTGGGAGGGTGTATGTGGAGTTGCTCCTGACTCCGGTCAACTGGAAGAAGCTGTTGCGACCAAGGATCTATACATGTGAGTGTGCAAAGAAAGAAACAGAGGAAACAATGGTTGCATTCTACTACATACAACTTTTTTTTTGGGAAAAGTCTTTTTGAAAATAGTGTACGTTGTACGGGTGTCATATTATCGCGTCAATTGAGATTAATTAATTACAGTCATATTGGCGCATTATATTTTTTTAATCTATTTTTTAATCTCTAACTTAACATTGCCGTGGTGCGCGTTGCGCACCGCCAGCGATGAAGCACTTCAGCGGCCAGTGAAGACACTCGGTGGCCTCTTAGGAAGAGTAAAACCTTTAATTTGAACATAAAGCCACTAGGTTATGCTCTGATTAGTTTAACAATAAATAAATCGCCGAGATCTTCGAGTAAAGCTGTGAAGACGGGTCGAAAGCGAAAGCTGAGTGTGACGTCATGTTA
>JANJYQ010168278.1:3661-15667 GCA_024605255.1 Rastrelliger kanagurta | reverse complement strand
TCATAACATGGCCTCTTAACTTCTTGTAAGTGATTATGAGTGACTAGAGCTGTGCCACCAGGGAGAACAGCACACTCGACCATGTCTACTGTAACATCAAGCATGCATACAGAGCAGTACCCCAACCTCATATTAGCATGTCAGATTATCTCTTATTGCACTTTATACCAGCATACACCCCTCTCATTAGGAGGAACAAGCCCTCTACAAGAAAGATCTGCACCTGGCTTGGAGATGCCCTCTCCAAGCTCCAAGACTGCTTTGCAACCATGGAGTGGAGTATATTTGAGAGTTTGGACTTAAAGGAGTACACAGAGTCTGTCTTATCCTAAATCACATTCTGCGCAGATAATGTCTCCACCTCAAAACGGACCAGGGTGCTTTCCTGTCAGAAACCCTGGATGACGAATGAAGTGCAGCTCTCGATCAAGGACCCTAACACTGTCTTCAGGACAGGAGATGGAGCACAATACAGCGCAGCCAGAGCCAGCCTTAAGAGGGGCATAAGATCTGCCAGGCTAGCCTACAAAAGGAAAATAGAGGGATACATTTCGGACAGGAACCCACAACAAGTATGGCAGTGTCTACAACACATCACTAACTACAGGGGCCACAGTATCATTCCCACCTCTTCTGACGCTGAACTAAACAGTTTCTGTGCCCGGTGTGAGGTGTGTAGACCAGCAAAGCCCACCTGCCTTCAGCACCACCTCACTAACCCTCCAGGAACACCAGGTAAGGAGGGCTCTGAAGCAGGTGAATCCCAGGAAGGCGGCCAGACCAGATGGTGTATCAGGAAAAGTACTGGGGGGCCTATGCAGGCCAAATCGCAAGTATCTTCACAAAAATCTTCAACATCTCTCTGACCCGTACCACCATCGCATCCTGTTGGAAGTTGTCTACCATCATCCCAGTCCCAAAATCCACAGTGTGCTATAGTCTGAATTAGGGATGTCCCAATCCAATACTAAAGATCGGAAATCGGGCCCAATCACGTAATTTTCAAAGGATTGGAATCGAGTGGAAAGGATCCGGATCACTGATGTAGGCCTATTAATGCAATGTTGCATAATGTCATGTCCATGTTGTAAACACTACACACGTGCGGAGAGTGAGCACATAGAAATATGTGCTCACTCTGGATGTCAGTTGTCAAGATGGCGCCAGTGTGTCAGGCGAGCCGTCAACTGCTCCAAGTACTTTGTGTTTTTCTGCTATTTATAACACTTGTTGCACACACTGTTAACACGATACTGGTGTATGATCGTCAAACGCTGCTAAATCTGGGAATCACTGTCAATAATATAATCAAATTGGATTATCATGGACAGAAATCTGAGCTCCACTTCCTATCGGACATCCCATCTTACCTCCGCCGTACGTCGCCACCACTCCCACGGCAAAGACGGCACTGACGCCGGGGTAAGCGCAGCGGCTGTCTTGTTAGACTGAGAGCTGGGTTGGTACGTCCTGACCATGGTGGATATGGAGCTGGGCGTCGCCTGTGTGTCTCTCGCCGTTCCCAGGACCCCGTTGCTGCGTGTCTGGTACCTGTGGTGGGCTCGGATGCCCCGTCCTATTCCCGCGGACCCTGCTCTCCTTGTCTCCGCTGGCGTGGAGTAAATCTGGGGAACCTGCGGCCTCTGCGTCGGGCTTCCTCGTCAGCTGTTCGCCCGGACCCGCTGGCTCCTGCTCGGTTTGGCCTGGTTAACGCCAGGTCGCTCAGGAATAAGTCATTCATCCTTAAGGATTTCTTCACATCCCGCGAACTGGATTTCCTCTTCATCACTGAGACCTGGCTGAGTGCTGGTGAGTCAAGTGTCTTCACTGAACTTTTACCTGACAAGTGTTGCTATTTTAACTCTCATCGGACATCGGGCAGAGGAGGAGGAACTGTCACTGTTTTTAAGAGCGATTTTAAGTGCAAACAGATATCGCTGTCTTCCTCGTTCGTCAGCTTGTTTGAACTGGGACATCCTCACACGGTGTTGTGTGCTGTGGTTTATCGGCCACCAAAGCATAACAGTGACTTTTTAACAGATTTCTCTTTGTTCTTGGCTGATATTATGCCTCAATATGACCGAGTGCTTATTGTTGGGGATTTTATGTTTATGTGTGTTGCCCGGAAAACCCGCTGGCATGGGACTTTTTAAATATTACTGACTCTTTTAATCTTGTGCATTATGTACTCGGGCCTACACATGAACGTGGTCACATTCTGGACCTCGTTGTATCGCATGGTTTGCCTGTTTTTAATGTGGAGATCTGTGATGCCTTCTTCTTCTCTGCCTGTGCTGTTTGAAGCAGCTGTCAGCTGTCACACAGTCCAACCTCGCGCAGTGGGTGGGCATCAGTGGCACAGCACTTGACTGGTTCAGGTCGTACCTGTCACATCGAACCTTCTGTGTCAGCCTTGATGACTCTGTGTCCTCCACTGCTCCTCTCTCATGTGGGGTGCCACAGGGCTCTGTGCTTCTCCCTCTTTTTATTTTCCTTTTATTTACTCCCACTTGGCTCAATCCTCAGGAAACATGGTATTTCCTTTCATTGTTACACTGATGACAGTCAGATCTATGTCCCCTATCGGTCAGTCATTGAAGGTATCCTCACCTACTGCATCACAGCTTGGTATGCGGGGGCAGCAAACAGGGGAGGCTCTGCAGACGTCATAGGCTCAGCCCAGAACATTATCAGCTGCCCTCTGCCCACCCTGGTAGAGCTTGCCAACTCCCCCTGCCAAAACCGGACTACATCCATCCTCAAGGACACCACTCACCCGGCTCATCACCTGTTTAACCTGCTCCCCTGTGGCAAGTGCTATAGGTCCATAAAAGCATGCACCTCACCTCTGGCACTTTATCCTTTGCTGCTTACTGTTACTGCTGTTTTGCACATTGTGTGGGTTGTGTGTGGTTAGGTGGAGGTGGAGTGTTGCAGTGAGAGGGAGTGAGTGAGAAGTGTTTGTATGAATGACCAGAGAAGGTTTTGAGAATGTTTTGTCTGGTTGTTGTATTTATTAATAGTTTTATCTAATTTTTAAAAAATTTAAGCACTGATCAGAGTGGCACTGGAATCTCATTGGATATTGTTTTTTAATACAGTACAATGACAATAAAGCCTCTATCTTCTATGCCAGCTGAGTGAACGCCGGGCCAATATTGATCCTTGTCCTAGCTCTTACTTTGTCACTCTCTCTTTTCCTTTTTGTGTCTCCTCTTAAGTATTTTGGCCATGATATTGACGTGCACACAAATATCCAGCCAGCAAGCAAACGCTAACTGGGCTAAATAGCATCCAGGTTAGAGGAAAGAGGGGAAGAGGGGAGTGAATAGTTATTTATACGCAGGTTCTTACCTGAAACCCAAAGTTACATTGTGCCAATAAAAGCAATACAGACCCCATTAGATTAAAACAGACATGTCATTATACTACTGTAATTTGATCTACCATCACAAGGGTCTTTGAAATATATTATGATGGTTGAAATACTACCTAGTATTGCTTTAAATTAGGGCTGTCAAACAATTAATTTTTAAAATCTCGATTAATCTCAGAAATTCCACATTTAATCGTGATTAATTACGTTTGAATTGCATGTTAAAAATTGTGTTATTTTGCATTTCAAGGCAAGTTTAAACCCATAATGTATAATATTTATTATTATTTGTCTTTATTGGGAATCAAACACAAAGAAAGAATTTCCTTTTTGAAAACCCACTTGTCTACTTCAAAACCCTTTCATGCTTAGTGGTCACTACAGTGGAGCTATTCAAAAGCTCTTTTCTTATATGCATCCATTCATTGGTCGATGATTTGTTGTATTAATTTCATAAGGAGGAAAGTGCAGGAAGAAGAAGCAGACTGCTGTGGTGTCTGCCTCTGTGTGTTTAGTGTGGAGGTGTAAGTCAAACTCGATGTGCTCCGGTGGTAGTTAAAGTGATACACACGCCATTTTACATTATAGGGTTTTTTCGCTGGGAGGCTTAGGATCTGCCAGAATGGCAGCGGGCAGGGCACTTCTGAATGGCGCACACAACAGCTATTTTAAAACACACGGTTCAAAATCACAACACTTCCTGCAAAGCAACATTGCGGTCTTAACTAACAGAATCTGGGGTAGAAAAGATTGTTGGTGCACACAAAGGTTAATAAAAACGTGTTTGTGTAGGAAGCAGCTGACTTGTCTGTGGTCGCTTCCTGAAGCGATTTTCACAATAAAAGTTGACCAGTGAACACAATAGTCAGGTAACGCAGGTTCAGCAGAGAAGGGATGTGGAAACTTTTATTCTGAAAATTGCTTTGTAGGAAGTGTCATGTGATTTTGAACTGTCTTAAGTGTTTTAAAATAGCGTGTTGTGTGCGCCACTCAGAAGTTCCCTGCCCGCTGACCCTAAGCCTCTGAGCGCAAAAAACTACAAACATGGATTACTCCGGAGAGGCTGCGATAAAGTTATTTTATATTTGATATAATGTTTGACTAATCTCCATGAGGGAGAAAAGCCTATAATGTAAAATGGCGTGTGTATCACTTTAAACTCCGTTCGACACAGATTGCATTTTGCTTCTTTTTTTTTTTTAAGATTTTTTTTGGCACAGACGCCTTTATTGTAAAGTTGATAGACAGGAAATGGGAAAGAGAGGGGGGATAGACATGCGGTAAAGGACGCTCTGGCCGGGATTTGAACCGGGGTCCGCCGTGAGCATTGCTCTACATGGCATACGCTCTACCCACTGCGCCACTGAGCGAGCCTGCATTTTACTTTTAACTTGTCAACTGTAAATAAAACGGTTTTAAATTTCTGCTCATTCCTCACTCCCTACCTCACTAGACTGCAGCTTTAACAGTGTCCTGTAGCCACTTACTAATGAAGCCGCTCCGTCCTGCATGATGAGACTAACTTTAGCTTTACTGCTAGCGCTCACTTTAACATTGGCTCTTCTGCTCTTCTCCTCTGCATCAGTGGGTGGAGCACTGGAGCTGAATCCTGTGACAGTGGTTTAGTCCCCTCAATTTAACTCAGTGATCAGATGCAGGTCTGCCTGCTTCCAACACTGTTTCAACAATTTATATATATATTTGGAAACTGACAGTCCTGAGCCCATCGCAGCAATGGGAACAGCATGAAGAAAGGAATAACAGACATTAGAGGGTCTAAATTTCAGTTTTGGTATATTTTCGTTTAATTTCTCAGACCTACTATCCATTTATTATGTACAATAACATCTTCATCTCTAGTATATTAATCAGTACCAACATTTTAAAATAATGTCATTATTATGTATAATAATAATGTAATAATGTCATTTTTATTATATATTTTCTCTTTTGTAGTTATTGTTTTTAGTACTTATTATTTATTGTCCATGTTCTTTTTATTCTACTCTTCCATTCACTGTCCACTGCTGCTGGAACAATGCGAGTTTCCCCACTGTAGGACAAATAAAAGAATATCTTATCTTTACCAATCCATCTCTGGTACAGCTATAACAAACTAAAAAATAGTAATATAAAGAATGAATACTCTGCCAGCAGACACTCTTGGCTTTGATTGATTGTTTGATAGTATTTTGTTTGTTACATTACCCAGCACTAATTGGAAGAAATTAAAGAGACAAATCTGCTGTGTGTAAAGCACACTTTCCACTCCATGTAATGCACTGTCCAATACTATTTTTGGAATGGGAAAAGGATGGCAGGGACAGAAAAGTGCAGTGGATTGGGCCTGCCTTTACATTAATCTATTTTTCTTTGTCAGTTACAAACGCAGACGTCAGCTGTGATTACACTTCATATCCATTCTACCCCTTTGCCTTCAGGACCCACACACACCATCTTGGTAAGTCCTCCTCCTACTCTCAACCCCAACTGGTTAAGGCAGATGGCTGCCCACTTTGAGTATGGTTCTGTCTGAGGTTTCGTTAAAAGGGAGTTTTCTTTGCCACTGTTACTGAGTGNTCCATAAAGCAGGATTACCAAATAAGCCAGGCTTATTTCACTAGTCTTCCTTATTTTCTTGTGCATCCAGTTCCATAAAGCCAGCTCAGGATATTTCAAACTCAAGTTACCATGGCAACTTATGCTGGCAAACTAATCCGGTCCAGAGCAGGCTAATTGTCAGGCTTACGGTGCGTTCACACCAAACAAGATTTAAGCGATGGCCGCGGCTAGTTTCAATTAAAGATCAATGTAAATGGCACGATGGACATGGTGAAGTGATAAAGCGACGCGATGGACCCGATCAGTACGACGCGAGAAGTTGGAAAATTTTAAATTTTGAAGCAAAGTCGCGTGACGCTGTGTTGTGATATCCAATCAGCGTTGACATCTAACCACCCGGCGTGGTGACGTTGGACGTACATCAGTAGCAATGGAAGAAAAGTTGATAGTGTCCGTCTGTGGCTTCCCGGAGCTTTACGACAGTTCATCTAATTTTTTCCGGGACCGCAACAAAAAGGACGTGGCCTGGACAAGGGTCAGTGAGGAGGTACAGCTCCCGGGTAAGTTGTGAATATTTAGCTCATTTACAGCTTCAGATGTGACTGTAGAGTACGTTAACAACGGTTAGCAACAGCTAGTATGACAGCAGCAGACAGCCAGGCTACGTTAACTATAGTGTTTGGTGATATTGCCTTGTCAGTGGACATATGCCGGAGATGCTGGAAGAATCTCCAGGATACGTACCTCCGGGAGAATCAGAAAGAGGGAGAGAAAAGGAGCAGGTCAGCAGCAGGACCAGCAGTAAAGAGGCAGTCCTGTCTTTCCTCAACCCCTTCATCACCCCCCGGGAGACCAGCGGGAATATGACCTGGGAAGTTGAGGAAAACAGGACCACAGAAGAAAGTTTTGAGGGAGATGCAGCAGCAGCAGGGCCATCAGGGGAGGTTGAAGGTTTGTTGCCTAGTATGTGACACATGCACAACAGTTTTTTCTGTGAAGGATGAGTAGACATCTTGCATTGTACTGTTTCATTTTTTTGTTTAAAATGTTATAATATCATTTAAGACACTCATAGTTTGTTGTTCAACAATGGGATGCGCAAAATCAGCCACATAGCTTTTAAATAAAAAAATGAATGATTAATGACCACACAGTGGTGGATATTGCTTTCAGTACAGCTGCCAACATTAAACATAAATTAACAAGAACATACAAGCATAAAGTGAAAAAATACAACATATACAGTAAGTTATCTATGTCATAATTACAGATCCACCATCAGATCGACAGAGTGACAGTGCTCCTCTTGCCACTCCTGACTCCCTCACTGATGGCCCCTCTGCTGCTGCCGGAGGCCCTGCTGCTGGCCCCTCAGCAAAGCATAAGTACATAACATAATCAGAATAATAAAATGTTCTTTTGATTGCCTATTTTGCATTTTCACAAGTAATGTTTTTCACTTTACAGGTGGCTAGAGAGCCAGGGAGAGCAAGGAGGATAGGAGGAGGAAAATAGAGGAGCTCCTCATCTCTTCGCTGGCGGCTCCTCTAGTTCCTCGTCCACCAGCACAATGTGAGGACTCCCAGTTCCTCAACAGCCTGCTTCCTTCCCTGAAGAGGTTACCAACATCCCAAAAAGAATTTGTTAAATTTCAAATTCATAAAGTCATATTTGAGGCAAGCACATACACGCTCAATTGGGAACCAATAGCTGATTAAGCTTATTTGGTGACCTCTGCAGGGAATGAACCAGACTGGTAAAATTGTGCATTATTATTTTTTTCTACCTTTGTATATACTTTATTTCTTTGAATAAATTATTTTTTCTATTTGTTAAATTTATATGTACATTTAGGTATTTTATTTATTTATTTGATAAAGAATTAAGTTAATTTTCAATGGATTTGATTTTTTTTTGCCTTTGTATTTTATTTCTTTGAATAAATTATTTTTTCTTTTATCCTTTTTGTTTTGTCCTAGTTTTTGTAGTTGACAATGTAAATGTAAAATGTCTAACATTCAATTAACTGAAAAATGTATACACTTAATACATAGTAAATGATTCTCATGAAGATACAGCATTGCAAGTACTATAAATATTTTTTAATTATGAGCACACAGTTTATTGGAAAAAGAAAAGTAGCACAAAATGATATTTGGATGTTCAGCTCTGATAGAATTTTAGGTGGCTCTTAAAAGAACCGTTTTGGGGGTGCTGCTGCACTAGATGACACTGTCTTACCAGGAGACATTTCCTTCACTGATGTGAACTGAGTACGAGGTGAAGGTCTCCCGCACCATGATGGCCTCCCTCGCTTCATTCTTGGACTCCATTCTTCCCAGTCAGGGCAGGGGCTCCATGTCACCACCTTGGAGGCTCCCGACCGCTGCAGCTGCCAGAGTCGTCTGCCACAGGAAGTTGTGGAGAAGACAGGTTGCCTTCACACATCTCTCTGCAACATCCGGCTGGACCTCTACAACACGCGCTGGTACATTCTCCACTGTGATGCCAGGGTCCCAAATGCATTTTCAACTACCATCCGCACCCTGAACATACGGTAGTTAAAAATGCGCTGCTCACTGGGAAGTAGGCGCTCAGGAAATGGCCTCGTCCTGTGCAAAGGAAAAGCTTAATCTGCTACAAAAACATGGGGCTGCAGTCCTTGGTGCTCCTGGCAGAGGCAGGTCTGCAGGCAGATGAAGGGTGCCAGACCGCAGGGCCTGCCCAAAGGCGGAGTTGACCAGGATACCACCGTCACTGCTCCTCCCATTGCCACCGAAGTCTACAACCCGAAACCGGTACTCAGCATCCACAACTGCCAAGAGAACTATAAAGTAAGTTCCCTTGTAACTGAAGAACTGAGATCCCAAGTTTGCAGGTGCCTTCAGGACGACATGCTTGCCATCAAGCACTCCACAGCAGAGAGGGAATTTCCACTGCTCTTCAAACCTCCCAGCAATGGACCTCCACTCCTCTGTTGTGGGCAAAGACCAGGCTATCCCAAATAGCGCTGACCACATCCTGCACTATTTGGGATACAGTGGAGACTCCAACCCGGAAGCTGTCAACAATGGTCCTGAAGGAGTCGCCAGTGGCTAAATATCTGCAACACAAAAATAAGCATATTAACTTTTTAATTTAAACTATATAAAATAAATTACAAGCATATAATAATGTATACATGAATAACTTATAATTTTATCATTTCCACTCTTGCAATAGCTGTTGTAGTTAAATCTTTCACTGTAATCTTATTTTTGTTAGAAATACTAAATGGTTCTTTGTCACAGTTTGCAACTTTTGCTTGAAGAGAATGCACAGAATTAATTAATCCCTTTTTTATACCTATTAATATTTTTATATAAATATTGTTATTGTAGTTTGTATATGTACCTGAAAATTACATAGGGCTTTGAAAATAGCACCTTGAGATAACTTATTATCGAGATATACAGTATATGAGGTACATATAGATGTGTATAGATATGGTATATATGAGGTAACCCAGCAAACACAAACTGGGATTACAACATTGATTTCTAGTTCACAACAGGTTGATATTAGGTCTGAACGTCTTTCAATCACTTTTCAACCGTTTAAGAAGTGTTTACACATCTTGACACAAAACACATTTCAAAATTTCTTTTGATAATTCGTTCAGCTCTATTACAAAATAGCGATATTATTGAATATAGTGTCTGTCTGCAGATTAACAAGAACAATTTTTGTAATATTGCATTTCCTGTTGAAATAGGTCTATATGTCAACGTAGACGTTAAAAAACACTTTTGAACCAATTTTTAACGTCTTTTCACCGGTTACCAGAGACATCTTTTTAATGTCTTTTCCACCAAAAAATGTTTGCTGGGAATTTATTTGATGTGAAGTGCATTATAAATATGATTTATCATTATTATTGTGAGTTCGAGCAGGATAATAAAATCAAACCATAAAAACTGGGTGAAAAGAGAATGGCTGGAGGTGAAGAAAAGTGGGGGATGTGATATAAAGCGATGAGGCGATGGTGCTAAAATGCACCAGCTACACGATTGAAACGTTGGAGGCGATTTCCATCGCTTAAATGGTGTTTGGTGTGAACGCACCGTTAGCTTGAGTTGCTGCTTAGCTTGAAAGAAAAGAGATTATTTAATATATCTTAAGGCTTCATTAATCACCTAATCACCATCAAGTCACATGAAGATCTGGTTTCTGTTCCATTGCCTTGCAGACTATGACAGCTGTGTCATGCACAAGAGAGCGCTTGGATTGAGTTTGTTATAGACTGGACCATAATCAATTAGAGAAAAAAGGAAATGCCTAGACATGCATCCATTAAACAAGTCATAGTTTTATTTATCATTATTTTAAATGTACTAATCAGTAACCAATACCTTTTTTATAACGGCATTTTCTACCATGAAAACAGCTGTTAAAGTCATACAGATTTAGATATTACATTTCTCATCCAAATATTTTTTGCAATTGGTCAGTATTTATCAGGATTTATAGGAGGAGGATCATTTTACCAGGGTAATTTTGATTTACTAAGCGTATGCCTCAATGTCTATTGATTTTCTTTTTAAATGGTGATTAATGAAACCATATAATATATTAAATCATCTCTTTTCTTTCATACTTAACAGCAGCTCAGGCTAAGCCAGACAATTAGCCTGGTAGGGGCCAGGTTAGTTTACTAGCATAATTTGTCATGGTACCTGAGCTTGAACTGTGCTGAGTTTGCTTTATGGAACCAAATCTGCTGGAAAGTGAGTGAGACTAATAAAATAAGACTGGCTTATTTGGTAATCCTGCTTTATGGAGCAGGGCCCAGCTGTAAAGTGCCGTGAGATGACTTTTGTTGTGATTTGGCACTATATAAATAAAGACCAATTGATGATTGACTGAATTTGTAGTCATTTTCAGAGTGACCTTTGTCAGTGGAAGTCTTGATGAGTATTTCTGTCACAGGGAAATTGGTCAGTGGCTACAGAATCCGAGATGGCAAGTGGAGCCTGATTGGGAGGCAGTCTCCTCAGCTACCACAGGTAAATTACCACATCAGAAAGCAATTAAATAGTTAAGGTATATACCTTTAGACCCATGGGCCAGTTGTTCAAAGGTAATCTGATCAGATTTTGGTTATCGGATTGGATCAGATCTTGAAAAGGGGTTGTTCAAAAGGGAAAGAAGGATTCTGAGATGAGATTAGATCACATAATCCAATCCTAGTTTTGATCTAGATCAAGCCTTCAGTTTGTGTAGTAAAACTTTAAAATTGGTCAAATAAAACATTTGTTTCATTTAGTATATATACTTTTATTTATATTTTGCACTTGACTTGTTTAACAGTGATAAATTATATAAAGTAGACTACCAGTAGGCTGCTAATTAAGCCTTTCAGCATAGTAAAGTAAAAACAAAATTAAAATATAAAAAATGATCTTGTCCCCATGAAATAATCCCCCAAACAGATTTCAATAACAAACAAAAATAATATATTGAATTTTTCTGTCATTCTTCACTGTATTTTAATTTAAAGAAACAATCATCAGAGATGAACCTGTAAAAGTAATTTCTTGTAAATGTTTGTCTCTTTTTCTCAGATAAAGAAACACCCTGAGCATATTTTGTTAACTATTAGACATTTAGCCATTGTAACATTTATTTATATAGAAGTTTTCAAAAATATCCACACTGTATTTATTAATGTGTATTTGTTTTTTTATTTGTTGTGACTCAGATAAAGGGTTATAAAAGAAATTATAAATTAAAGTGGATGTTTATATTATGTTTGTGTTTTGCCTCAAAATGAGAAACACTTAAAGGAATAATCCGGCGAAAAATTATCCCAGGGTCTTTTTCTAAGTGGGCCTGTAGTTAGCAGGGGTGCCCCGAGCAGTTAGTTACAGCCAAAAATGGCTAATATGCATCGCGATGGGTCAGTGTGTAGCACACTTACAAAACCGGCTCTTTTAACAACTAATACTGCTCAAAATAGCATGCGCCTTCACTAGCATCACTAGGGTCTCTATATATACACCAAGCATCAACAACTTATTTAACATACC
>JANJYQ010168166.1:367-13227 GCA_024605255.1 Rastrelliger kanagurta | reverse complement strand
TAGTCCACATTCCTTTCGTGTTGTTATTGCGTCTAGGAGGGGTTCACCTCCTATAACGCCGTCACACCCCTGTGTGCTATGCAGTTTCATACCTTTGATCATCCAAAATGGCACTCCCAATGATAAAACTTGTCGTCACAATATGACAGATATGATAGATTCAAACCTGATTCTCAGTGTGCTCCCAAATGACCTAAAACTTCTACAAAACGTCCTTTAAAACTGTCATGAAGCCTCTAAGGAAGTCTAGATAGCATAAGGTCCAATCAGTCCAATCACATGAATAAATGAATTGTATTGTGCCATTCAGTAGAAATTTTATTCAGATGTTTTAATTTAAAGCTACTTAAACCACAGACCCAAGGCACCAGAGGTATGAAATGTCTTCGTGACTGGGCTATTTAAGTGATTTTATGGCTATACTGAATCTTACTGAGGGGTGATTCAACCTTTTACTTCAGGGTAAAAATCAAGTTGAAACCATTTTGTTCCAGTACTTTTATTAGCATACATGTGTAAAGTACAAGGTTCACACTCAAGTCAGGTGATTTATTACTAGTCTTAGAGATACTAATACATAGGCACAATGCAAAAAGAAAAAAGCTTCTTAACAAGCCTGTGTCTCATGTTAAGTTAAATGTGCCAAGTCAGTCAGTCATATTGCCTACCAAGCCCAAAGCCTAATAACTATTATAGTTCCACTTGCATTATGTCACAGTAAATATTGATACAATGTTTCACGTGAGATTATTATTTTAGTAATGTCACCATTAAATCATATTCCACTGAAGTTCAATGCTGTGGTAGGTAGAGAAGTGCAAAATCCAACACCCACTTCATGATTATAATCCCTTGACATCTAAGTTGCTTTGCAGGTCCTTCAGCACTCCACCTAGTTTTGATTGTTGCACTTCCAAACAGTATGCAAGGTAATTAATTAGGTACAGCTTGTGATGACGGAAAGAGAAAAATGCNNNAGAGAGAGAGAGAGAGAGAGAGAGAGAGAGAGAGAGAGAGAGAGAGAGAGAGAGAGAGTATTTCATTGTTGTCTGCCCCACCCTGTGTGGCCTTGGAATCTCCTCCCTTAAGGTTAAAAACAGAGAAGATGATAAGGGTGTAATTGCAGTTACTGCAGAGTGATAGACAGGTGTTACGACCTGAAGTATAGCGAGAATTTAACTGTCTGGGAGTCACAGAGCTTTCTGTACAGGTACGTACTTGCTTTGGTTTTTCTTTTTTAACAAATCCTTTGTCAGTATGCAGTTTCTCTGTCAGATTGTGGGAAAAGCTGATTGAATGAATTGTAATAATTTAATGTGTGGTACTTATTTCTGTAAGAGTAAATGATACCAGATAGACTGAAGATCAGTTGATCCGTGTCCCCAATTGGGAAATGGTTGTTTTAAGGGTCAATGGTTATAGTTAGGGTAAGAGTTAGGGTTGAATAAGTGGTTCTTGTGGTTAGGATTAGCTAAATCTGCTGGAAATGAATGTAATGAAACTGATTACTGATACATTGATTCAATATAGACAAAGAGATGTCTCTCTCTCTCTCTCCCACACACACACATACACACATACAGACACAGACACATACACTAGGATTTATCTTCCAGTTTGCTGTTAACTTTTCTATATCAAAGATCTTGTGAACCTGTACACTTGAATTAGCATGTTCTGTCCTGATAGAGCTCTCAGTTCAGGCTGCCAAACTGTAATAAGGTCACTGATCTATCTGCTCTATTATGCAATATCACAGTATATTTTTAGAAAATATCTAAATCATCTCTCACGAACACGCAACCAATGTGTTATTAGACTGTACAGTTAGATTTCTTTACAAGACTTTAAATCTTTGAAACTTCATCTGAACGATGCCATCAATTACAATGAATCTGAAAAAAAGACATACTTTTGGCTTGAAGTGTCTGTTCATGGACTTTTTCCTTAAGATCTTCCCACACACATTACAACGAGAGACACAAAACTTCTTCACACAAGCCAAAGTAATGCAGGCAAATAAAGCACTGAACAGTTATTCCTCTTGAGTAATTGCAGTCATCAGACAGTAGACTCTGTGACTGATAAATGGACAAATGTTGCATTCAACTTAACTCGCAGCTGTAAATGTCTGCCGTAAAGCCTGCCAATGTTTGTGGTGTTTCTGCTTGGGCATAGAAGTAGTTGAAAGAGCACAGTCTTTATCATTCATAGCTGATGGCATGTCAGTGCTACGCCCCTGTGTTTTGCTGACAATAGTGTTTGGTGAAGGTGTGTTATGGAAGGTGGGTGTGTCTTCATGTGGGTACAGATCAAGACAAACCAGTTTGGGTTGAGCAGATTTTAAGTTGACACTGCAGCCACACTGACATATGCAGCATGCCAGTCATAATCATTAAACCAAGGTAATGAAAGAGTGCTCATTAGGACAGGAGATGACACAAAGATACTGTAGGTTAAAAAAAAAGCAGTGACTAAGCTATTTGAGTTTACATCTACACTCAGTTCTGAACATAAATTGTACATGAAAGGTCTCAGCCCACAGTACCACCTAGTGGTCAAACTTGATTTGATTATTGATGGTAAATTCTCTTCTCTTGTTCTTTCATGTTTACAGGTGAAAATACAAAATGAGCCGCTATCCAGCCCAGATCCGTAAGTATTGAGAAACATCCTGCACTGAAATGGCACGTGGAATGAAAGAGCAGGCACTGTCACAAAGTTTCATTTGCTACATGCTGATATAATATGTGCACTAAAATGTCTGCAATATGGAATAATGATTAAAATTACAGTAAGATAAGAGCTGGATATAAATGAAAAGGATAAAAATTCAATGAAAAAAAGAGAAATAACACCTATATATATAAATATATCTAAATATACAGTATATGTAAATTGGCCCACAGTGTAAGCATGGGCCACGCAATTTTTCAATATACAAAACTCTAAATTGCATCTAACACAGTAGTAAAGAGCATTGAACAATACAGTTTTGAACTTGCATACGTTGTGTTTTAAAACAATTACATAACTATCAAGATCATAACTATTCACAATCACAAACCATCTATTCCCTTATTGTCTTTCTCCACAAACATATATGGCTTATTAGATATTTAATAGTGTTCTTTTGTCAACTGGAGATGCTCATATCATCCTTGTCTTGTGTTTGCAGGTAAAATCAACAGCCCCAGCCAGGCAATTGAGGAAAGCAAGAGAAAGACATCTCTCCTGAAAGACAACAGCTGGATCAGAAAAAATGAGGAAGAGGAGAATGAATATGTCGAGTAAGTAATGTTTAGACCTAGCCTGACATTTTTGTCATACAAACACACACAGAGGAAATGTCAGGTGTTGGGTGTGACTCATACTACATATCTCAGTTTACCTTCAGCTAAAAATATATAACAAATAAAATACTTTCCCCTACATTCCTTCTCACATAAGTCAATGTTGAGTCATATCTGCTGGTATGAGTGAGTGAATTTCTTTTGATTTTTTTCAGCCGAGACCCAAACTTTGGCAAATCTGTTCTAAGCCGCTACAGATCCACTGAAAGTCTTACGAGGTAAAAATGAACATTAAAATGTTTTATATAAACATTTCCTCAGATAAAGGACACAATAACGGAAAACTATTATATATTCTGGGTCTGATATTAAAAGGAATTTGTAATGTAATGCAATGCCTTTATTTATCATCTTTTGCTTCTAGCCCAGTCCCTGCTGAAACAAAATCCACCAAAAGCTCACCAGTGTCTGTACAGAGTCTCACCAAGAGGTAAAATTCTGGTATTTTCTTTTTATTTGGATTTTTAAGAATATCTATGCAAACATATAAGAACCATCAATTTTGATTTCTGTTGCTGCAGATTCGGTGGAAGTCAAGATGAGCTAAGGAGCAGGTTGGTACAGTATTTTTTTTATCCTCTATGCAGTCCTGTTACTTTTTCCTTTAGTGGCATTATGTAACTTTAACCAGACTTGTCACTTAATAATGCTTTTCTATTGGCAGCACCCTCCCTTCCAGCCCAACTTCATCCTCAGTCAGCAAAAGGTAAGTTCATAATAACACAGCCAATTACACAATATGATAAGAAATCACCTGAATAATCTACTTCTTTGTTGCCGCAGATATTCATCCTTGAAATCTCCAGATTCTTCCAGCATGTATGCAAAGCTCCAGTCCAATACATGTAATGCAAAAGTCAACAGAGAAACAATAAATATAATGTGTTATATTGTCTTTTATGTCAATACAGCACTACCACATCCAAGACTACTGTCAAAGGGGATCCTAAGACAAGGTAAACAATACTTTCTTGCAGCAAAACAACAGGGAAGAATATCATGCTGAGACATTTTTGTAAATCTGTTTTGTGTTACTTCTCCTTCAGCACTAGAACTACTACAGTCAGCAAGGATGGCAAAACTACTGAGACAACCATCACCACCACCAAGAGTGTGAAGTAAATAATACAACTTTAATATGCAATATCAATATATAATATTATATGAAGTCTCTGTCAGATTTATGACAAAGTTCTGTTGCAGGTCACCTGTGACTAAAACTCCCACCAAGACTGAGACGTTCACTGAGCGGGTCAAGTCTTCCAGCAAAGGGTAAGACTTAAGTATAAGTACCAAAAATATGTTATTACAATTAAAAGTAAAAATCTATTCATAAAGTAAGCATGCCAAAATATTTTATAGATCTGTTTTAGTTTGATCTGTGATTGAATGGGAGGTTGATTATTTGTTATTGTCTTCTCACACAGTTCACTGCACACACCCTATTCATCTACTAAAACAACCAGAGTGACTGAGACAAGCCCCACTAAAGCGTAAGACATTGTCCAACTTTTTTTTTTTTTAAATCATTGAGAAATTACAATTTAGATCCATATACCATATGCACAGTAATTTAACCTCTCTTTACATTTTTTCTGTGCAGTGCAGAGGACAAACTTTATGACACTCTCACCCTCTCACCTACCAAGGAAGACAGGTGATCAAGTCCAGAAGAAGCATTATTTAATTCACAATTGATAAGAAATATTAATCATATTAATATTAATTATATGCTATAATATGGTATATACTCTTCTTTACAGCAAAACAACCATCTCCACAACTAAGACTGTAACTGTGAAAAGCAGCAATGACGAGTAAGTTTCATTTTGTGACATTACTTTATATCACTATTAATCAACAAGGATTTCAATATTGCTAACAATATATGCAGCCTGCAGAGTCATTTAGCCTTCTTCACCTAGAGACAGCTAATTGTAGGCCCATATGCAGATGTGTGTCTGTAATGTGGTTTGCAATGCCTGGTGCATCCTATAGTGTGCTTCTTTGTCTTATAGCCATAGAGTATTACCCAGCCAGTACCATGTCTTCTGTAGATCTATAGAAGCTTTTCTATATTTGAAAGATGAGGATATTAATTAGGCAGACGACGTCTCATGAAAAATACTGAGTTGCATTATGGGAATTGCAGGATTTTTTAAAGATCCTGCAATTTTTTTGAATCTTGATTCAACCTTTACTACATCATTTTTGACTGTTCCATTTCATGTAGATTCACCATATTCATATTCACCAGAACACCATATCTAAAAATGACCATATCTGTGATGAAAAACCTTACCCCTCACATACCATAGCTCATTATGCTAACTACTAAGTAACTACTATGATTTAACACATGTTGAAATGGTTTCTCTGCAGTGCTGAAGACAAACTCTATGATACACTCATCCCCAAGAGCCTCAAAGAGGATGTCCCGGACAGGTAACTTTTTTTATCAGCCCACATATTGTTTTTGAATGGTCTTAATATTATCACTGATTATTAATTACAATTACTACATACATTACAGCAAAACATCTGTCTACACTACTAAGACAGTGACAGTGAAAAACAGCTCTAATGGGTGAGTTACTGCAGAACAAGTTATACACAGAGCCAGTAACATTAAAATAACATTATTTACAGATGGAAAATATTTTTGTTTTTAAAGGGACGGCATTAAAACTACAACTACAACAAGGACTTCCTCTTCGTAAGTTAAACAATAATTATTGGAATAAGGACTGCTTTAATAACCATCATATATTAATAATATTATTGTCTTTACAGGGCTGAGGATGATCTGTATGATACCCTCCTGCCCAAAGGCATTACATCTCCTGTCAGGTGAGTTATCTCAGTGATTAACGTGAATAAAACAATCAACCATATAGTGATCCAATCAGTGAAACACCATATTGTCATTGTCACCCCAGTACAAGCCCCACCAAGAGAAATTGGACAATGGACTTCACTAAAGGGTGAATGTTAGAAATGACTGAGAATGGTGTGCAATGGTTCTTTGTATGTACTGTGTATTTATACTAGTTTCTCTGGATCATGTTTTTTGTGCCATATAGAGATGAAAGCCTGACTCTGACATCACCAACCTACACCAGCAAAATCAGCAGGTAATCATGCAATGGCAAAAGCACTACACTTGGGGTGTAACATTATGGTAAGATGGGGGAAGATCTCCTGTCCATCAGGGTCTACCTAATCTACCTAATAGAGATGTGCTGGAACAGGATTTCAGTATGTACAGTAAGACTGTGATGCACCAGTTTTGTTTATAATGTGTAGGTAGAGTGTTAAATATTTCTATGAATGTTGGCATTCGTCCAGGTTATCATTATCTCTGGGCAAACTTCAAGTCCAGTTGCCTTTGATTCATTTTTTCCCCCCAGAGATAACGTTAAATATTTTGATTCTGGTGAATCAAACTTGAGTAGTTTTGATTTTTGGTATCTAAATAGTACATAAAGTATACAACAACATATTTTTAATTGATTTCCATTTACTAAAATGTAATGCGATTTTATTATATGGTAGTGTAATTTAAATATTAATTCATAACAGAATAACAATATTTCACAATTTTTACATTTTAACACGTAATTCATGACTATTTTTATTATTATTCTTAACTAAGCTTTGTTTAACTGAATGCTACATGTAGCAAACATTTATCTTTTGTGTCTAAATAAAATGGACAAATATATAACCGACAGTCCAGAGTGAATGTAGACAGCACATTTTACTTGCATTTGTTTTTTCCTCCATCTTACCCATACACTTTCCATATACTGTACATATAAGGAACATAAACATTTAATTCCTTTCCTAACAGAATGATTTTATTCTCTTACATGTGAATAATGGTTCTTTTTTTGTGTTGCTATAGTTATGAGAGTTCCACTATTGACAGTCCCAATGTCTACACCTCTTCATCATACAAGAACAGCAGGTATTGGATGATCTTAATATGGTTGAAATGCACAAGCATCACAAAGTAAGACTTTCAGTCTAACAACTGATAAATGTGTAACTCTTACAGCAGGTCAGATGGCAGTCTGTCAAATCCCAGCTTCTCTAAGTCCTCCATCAAGAGTGTGTACACACCAACTGACAGGTACGAAAAGTGTTGCTGTCTCTTGAAAGCAGTTGTTAAAGCAAAAAAAATTTGTCAAATGCTCAATGTCTATTTAATATATAGTAACTTCATAATAATCCTTTCCCATATAGGGCTGTGTTTGAGAAAGACCTGTGCTCTTACTGCCGTAATCCTTTTACTGGTGAAGCCAAAATGATCCTTGATGACATGAACATCAACTGCCACGCTACCTGCTTCAAGGTGAGTTTGAAGACATATCTCTAGTTACACAACTGCCAGCAGCAAGTTATGGTTAAAAAAGTAGGTCATGTTCACGGTCACTCTTGGTTAGACACAAAATTGACCACAAGTTTGGAAACATCATATAATTTCATGTGCAGAGGTCTAATCAGTCATGGTGAGTGAAAACACTAGTAGTAGTGTAATTAATTAAAATAAGTACACTAGTTCCTTTAATACCTAGTCAAGTAGAGGTATACATTTTGCATCATCATTCTTCCTGTTCATAATGGCTATAGAAAAGTCTCTCCATAACATACAATTACAATATACCGTAAGTGATGGGGACTGAAATCTTTCAAAAATTCAGATGAACTTTTAAATGCATTTCTGGACATAGTGACTTTGAGGACACATTGTGGCTTTTGACCCTCATCATTTACATTGAATGTGCATTTGATGGAGATCTTTTAGAGGCAAGTGTGAAAAAGAGGCTGCAGGGGAAACCTATTTCAGTCTTTATTTAGACACCTGACTGTACGTGGAAAACTGCAAACTAGTATGTGGTTAAATGTGCTTCCCACCACTGGAAAATCAAGAATGGTACAGCAGTGTATCTCTCTTGCCTCATGTAAATGCTTATTTGTGTTTGACAGTGTGAGGTATGTAACACCACTCTGGGCCATATGAAAGCTGGGGACAGTATGTGGGTCTACAAACACATGGTCCACTGTGAACGCTGCTTTGAGGTCACCAGAGGTAAGAGAAAATAATAAAACTTTCGCTTCTCCATTTTTTGGAACTTCAAAATTCAATTTTTTCTCTTAAAAAATAACTTCAAACTTAAAATTATGCTTTTGTTTCAACAGAAAAATGGCGACGTTGAGTTTATCCCAGAGTCTTGGGGGAGAAAAAACACACAGGTTCTCCTGCAATAATTTTTGACAAGCTGATATTGTATATCTATTTGTGTTTGGATAACAGCTAATTATTATGGTAAATGGGTGTAACTTTTTAGTGACATTGCAGCTAGTTGTAATTGTGCACAAATCTAATATATTATTTTAAACATTCTCTGATGCCCGCAGCATCAAGTCATATATGTTACATGATAAGAAATACTGCAATATTTAGGGCCGGGGGCTTTTTCTGTGTGCAATAAAGGCTATCAATGCTTTTTTATTTTCAATCAATAAATTGTATGTTTGCTCTTTAATTGCTCTTATGTATGAATAATGATGAATGCAATTTCAGGTATATTTTATTCTCTTAACAGTAAAATGCAATTTGCAATGATTAAATTAATTATGTGATCATTTCCCATATAAATTACAAAGAACAAAATAAATCAGAAGAGTTTTGCATTTATTGACAAATGTAGTTTTTCTCAAATTGGACAAATGAAATAGAATTTAACCTCATTGATTTATATTCATTGAACAGAATGATTACTCTTTAAGAGGTTTTAGTTGTATATATGAAAATTTCTTCTCTGCCTTCAATTACATCTAGTATAGAATTTCTTTGCAAAAGTCCCTAAAAGCATTATTAAAAATAACACCAGCACTTACTAGAAATAAATCTAAATGGGCTACAAATTTCTGTCAATTACTGTCTGAATCTGACTTAAAATTTGGCATTGCTGAATTCCTGAAAATAAATATTGGGCCAGTGCCGTTCTCACAAGGCAATTACATCCTCCAGAGTGAGGATTTTGTATTTCTGTTTGAGTGTTTAATAAAGTTTAATATAATTACAAAAAGCTCAATTTTGTTCTCCATACACCACAGAACTTTCTTTCAGATTGTTACATTCAAGCCTAGTACAGTGCGTCTTACTTCATTCATTCATTGCTGCACTGACACAAACACTGACATGAATCTGTTATGACCACAGTTAACTACTGATGATAACTAATTGAATGCAATGAAACAAACTCAAACAACAGTCTAATGAAGGAAACAAAGGTTAAAAAAAAGTGTGCTTGCTAAAGAAGAGTGTCATCCTTTTTACATGTTTTATCCTGTCCATTAACATAAATATAATATAATAAAATATAGTTTCCCATTTTTGTGTTTGAGATTGATTGAATACAAACCTCATTTGGGAGATCATTTGCTCAGTCATTTTTGTTAGAAGGTGAGATTTGTGTATCTTCCTACATTTTTTTCTTTTGGGCTTTACCGATAGTTTCCTCTTCCGTGAGCGCTCTAGTGGAGTTAAATTTTTTGTACCACAACTGTTTTAGTGTTATTAAGGCTTAAAATTTGGAGGCGGTTACACCAAGTGGCAGGGCTCAGAGAGTCAGAGACCAGTTAGCTTTTTGCTAATCATCGGCTGGGCTGGGCTAGGCTCTCCTGTTGCTCCAAATATGGGAAAGTACACATCCCAAGAACCCAAGATGGCACTGTCCACTTGCCCATAGGATGAGCTTCAAATGAGACTACCCAATCCAGTGGGTAATGTCTATATTTTTTACAGTCTATGGTAAAACCATTTTTTTTTTTTGTGTACTGTAGTGCCCCCGGCTGTTCATTCAGCAGCAGCTGTCTGAATAGGCATGATGGACAACAGTGTGGATGCTTCTGCTTTAATAGCTTTGATGTTTTAATGTATCCTCTAACGTTGTTGCCTTTGGTGCACTTTGTCTATGTATAGATACTTTTTTTTTAAAAAACATTTTTTAGACTTTGCAGGTACAATATATTTGCTGTACATTAGGATAAATAATTGATTGATTTAGCTAGAAGTATGTAGCCTGATTCATCTTTTTTTTTTCCTAAAAGTTGGAACCTTGTGTGAGTGTCATTAGTATGTGTGTGACTCTGGTTTGTGTTTTCATTTTATACTTTTATTGCTGTTTTACATCAAATGTAGAAGAACCTAGTGGAAAAAAGGTGAGAGGCCCACCTAGAGCCAGTGTTTACTTTGTCCATTCTGTGCTACTGTAAAGATGGTACTGCAACATGGCAGCCTCCATGAAAGAGGACCATGGTTGTCTATTTTAAGAGCCATAATCTATTATAAGAGCTGGATAGGGCTCTGCCTCTAAGCCTTGCAGCCAATATTTACCAAGTGGTCATTTGTGGATTTGCAGTTTGCAAAAAAATCACCCTCAGCCCAAAATTTTACCCATACACCAAAGTGCTGAAAGGACATAAAACACCAAACTAAGTCAATTATTACTTTTGATATTCTGATTTTTTTTAATCCAACTTTTGTTAGCTTTTTATCAGGCTGAGAAAAAAAAGATATAAAAGTCTGTCATCAAAATGTAAAGCCTAAGCTGAGTGGGAATTCATATTCAGTGGGCTCTTGGTCCAGTGTCCAGCTCCTATTAGCCTATGAAGAGGAGATAAAGGGCTAGTTCAATACATCAATTATAGACCTACACTACTCAAAACATACTGATCAATATTGTATTCTGCCAGGTCTGCCACTAAGCTGAACACATTAGTCCTTTAAAATTGCGTTCGATGTAAAACAAAACAAAAAAAAAAAAAGAAAAAAAAATTACAGCCATCATAATTCAAACTAAATCCAGAGTAGGCTCACAGAATAAACACTTAACCTAACCTAAGCAGTGGTGTGATGGGAGTTGAACTCCGTGCCGCTGACCAATGAGAGGCAGGCTGAGCAGACATCCCAGCAGCAGCAGCAGCATCAGTGTGTGTGTAGGAGAGAGAGAACGTGTGTGTTGTAGCCTGAATCTGGACACCCTCTCCAAATTAAACAGGACCCCTTCGCGAGCAGGCCGTGCATTTCGCTCCTCTCAATGTGCTTTTTACCAAATGGAAGCAGAGGTGTTGAACCCCCAGATGATGGCAGACGTCAATGGCAACAATAAAATCACCAACGCGGAGCTGGAGGTATTAAAGCTGCAGGAATTGGTCCGAAAATTAGAGAAGCAGAACGAACAATTGCGGACTCGAGCGAACGCTGTAAACAATTGCTCCATCGGCCCTCATGCCCAGACCTCGCTGTCGTGTCTGCACGGGGGTACAGCTTGTCCGACTGACACTTTCTCCAGCAAATATAGCATTTTGAGTCCGACTCAGTCGCATCCGTGTGTCCCTGGACTCCGGGGATCAGCAGAGGAACCGTTCGCCTATTTCCAGCCGAGCTCGGTGTCTCCTGACGCCGCTGGGGAGGACAGTGGTGCCGCTGGAACCGCGACTGTTTTGGATGAGGTTGATGTTTTGGACCTCAACACCGTGCTCCCTGTCGTGGAGCCTGAGAGCTGGTAATTACTCTGTTTTCATCTGCCACTCCATAACAGCCACACATACTGCCTGTCTTTGTGAATCCAAGATGAAAAATAACTGTCTCTGTGTTTCTCTGTGTTTCTTTGACCCTGATAAATGCTTTGTAGGCCACAGGACTGCCAACTACTACAGTTTAGAGACATGATGTGTAATGCTAGCCTACCATGTATCCTCATCTCATTGATCATATTATTGATTCATCTCCTAGTGGAGTAGACTTGCAGGCAGTGACATGCAGAATGACTTAAGGAGAAGAAAGAACAAAAACAGGGTTGACACAAGCTTTGGGCATCCCAGAATGCACTGTGCATGGGCATAGGTGTCTGTTCAGAGTAAGACAGCACTGGGATGAAATTAGAAACAATGACCCCCTTCAGCCTGTGATCAAACAGCTTGGCTTTGTGCGTAGTGTTCAGCTCCAGGCTGAACTACTTTGAAGCACTGTATCTGCTGACTTAGGTAGCTCACACACTGACACGCTGACTGCTCAACCGTCTCCAGATGTATGTATCAGATGTGATGATGTGGAAAATGTAGCACACAGCTGAATGCGACAATGATGGCATGCAACGTTCATTCACTACGCTGGTATATCTCACTCCATTTATCCTAACTAATTGACTACAAAGTCAGAGTGACACTATGACCCAGTTGCCAAGTGAATGGTCAGTTCTGCTTAGTCACAGGTGACACCTCACTTTTCTGACAAGCCAGCGCTTTTGTGTAACATTGAGCTTATTGATTGATTTTATTATATTTCCCTGTGTGTGAAGCTGAGAATCTACCAGCATGTTTTACCCTCTTTACTCACTGCTCACATATGTTCCACTGATAGCAAGCACTCAATAACACTGTGGTCCAGTTTCCAGTAAAAGTTCTATTTCTCTTGTCTCAACCAGGACCTGA